>VZRH01004133.1:281378-328683 GCA_013397555.1 Urocynchramus pylzowi | reverse complement strand
CCCTGCCCCTCAGCCGCTGCCCCGGGCGGCCCGAGCCTCCTTCCCGGCCCCTCAGCCACTGCCCCGGGCGGTCCGAGCCTCCTTCCTGGCCCCTCAGCCCCTGCCCCTCAGCCGCTGCCCCGGGCGGTCTGAGCCTCCTTCCCGGCCCCTCAGCCGCTTTCCCCTGCGGTCCGAACCTCCTTCCCGGCCCCTCAGCCGCTTTCCCCTGCGGTCCGAGCCTCCTTCGCGGCCCCTCAGCCGCTGCCGCGGGCGGTCCGAGCCTCCTTCCCGGCCCTCATCCCGCGGCCCGGTGGAGGTGCTGCCGGGGAGCTCCCGCTCCCGGTGCGGAAGGCGCCGGGGCGGACGGCCTGGTGCCGCCGGAGGATGCGGGTCGTTTATAGGTAAAAGAATAGTTGTTAAGAAAGACGTTAAGAATGGCCGCTTTTAAAATTTTCTCCTACCTTTCTCACACTTGGCAACATTAAACTTTGAGGTTTGTCTCAGACTAATTTTGTACCAGTTTTTGGTGACAGAGCTAGTAGATTACTAGCAGCCTTTCCAGGTACTTAGCTCAGTATTGGTAACTATATACATAGCGAACAGATATAGTCGTGTTGCTTTCTTATGTTTGTGACTGTATCTGCATCTACATTGTTAGGTTGAGCTTGGATTGAAAATTGGGGGGAGGGGAGATATTGTGGAGAATTCTTTTACACATTTTCAACACCCATTTGTCTATGTCTTGTGGGTGTTACCATAATAATGCTACAGTAATAAGGCGTTTACAGTGGCTGGTTTGGATCTGCTCTGAGAAGGGCTGCACAAGACAATCATAAACCACTGAGTAGTTATTTTGCTTAAGAAAATAATGCCTGTGAGGAGACAACAATATTGTCTTTCCCCTAGTGATCACTATATTGTCGCTCCCTATGGGAAATTGCATTATATTACATTTAGCCTGCTAAGGCAACCATTACTTTTATTACTATTTTGTCCCTGAAGCAAGACATTGTCTTGTGTAAAACACCTTAAAAAAAAAAAAGGAATTTCTATTTATTATGGATAAATTAGACTTAATGAAATGCACTCAGAAACCTCCCTTTTCTAACTTAGTGTATTTTTAAGCTAGATAGATAAGATCATAAAACCAACACATTTTCACGCAAGGTTTTCCTTTCTGTTTATTTTCTTTAGCATTAAAACTCCTTAGAAAGTTCCTGCTCCTCACAGTGAAGTCGGCAGCTTTCCCTGGTTTGAGAGACAAGAGTCTTGCATGTTTCTCAAGCTGTTTATTCATTCCTCAGACAGAGCTCAAGCCCATAAAGCCTTCTCTCACAGGATATCTCTTTCAGACAAACTTAGTGGGGTCTGAGCATCCTCCCATTCACCATGTGTTGGAAAAGCAACTTTTTAACCCATTGCAGTAGCAAAAAGTGTCATTTTTCACATATTTTAGCTTTTCATAACTGTGTACTTACAGTTCATTTTTTAGTTATAATTCGTTCAACTGTATTGTTTTGTAGCTCTGTAGCATCTTTAAGGAATTTTTTTTAGCTCCACAGCAGCTGTATAAGGTGAATGTTATTATTTTTTCTTTATTTTATGCAAACAGAATTTTGAATAGCTTTCCAGTTAAATAAAACAAATCCCAAAAACTCAGGGGGGATTTTTACAGCAGCAGCAGAGAACAGAACTTCTCCCATTGCACGCAGTGATCACAGTTGCTCTCACCTGCAGTAGCAGTGGGCCCTAAGGACTTGTGCAAGGTAACAACAGACTAAATGTACAGGCAGCCCCTCTGAATCAAAACTGCTCTTTTTGCTAACAGAGTAACTCTTTATGAACAGTTACTCTGCAAGGAAACTTCTGTGCGAGAGGGAAGTTGTTGGAATACTTGGTGTAATGGGTACGAAATAAAATTAGGTTCGTTCCTCCCCTGTAGCAAACCAATAGGTGAAAGCAGCAGATAAGCAATGGGATTGCTAAAACTCTGTGTGGACCCTCTTGTGGTAAAGTGGTCTGTTCAGAGTAGCTTGAGCCTCCTTTGGTGAGGGGTTAGAGTTTATACTTGAACCACCTTCGCATTCTCACTGCATAATTTATAGAGGCAGCTTCAGGTACTCTGGCCTGTCTGTTGGAGGCCATTAAACTTACACCTCTCCCAATAAATCAGATCAATCACCTGCTGTGACAGCCAGGGCTTGCTGTCGAGCAGAGAAACTTGCACCAAAGGCTGTGTGGAGCTGCCAGCCTGCTGTGTCCCAGTGCCTGAGCTGTGGGAACAAGCTCCTGCAGCTGTGCTCAGTGAGGCCATGGCAGCTGCCAGCCAGCCTGCTGTCCAGTACTGCACTGGGGGGTGTGAGTCACAGCACATTTCTGTCACCCTGGTCTTTTGAGATGTTCTAAGCCTTCTGATGTTTACATTCTCGTAATGGAGTTTCTCACACACTTTCATGTAAATAATGGTTGTTTGCGTTCTTCTCTGCAGGAGGAGAAGTTTGATGGACTGTTAGTCTGACCAGTGTGGTTGGAGAGGGAGCAATGCCATCCTCCAACCCACTGTCACTTTAGGAATTCTATAAATGTTGAGGTCTGAAAGATAAAGGGCTCTTTTCCTGCTCCTGTTCGTGTGCTGGAACTCCATATGTGAGTTGTGTTATTTTGTGGCACAGCTGTGGCACATTTCCTGCTCTGGGATTTAAACTTCTAAAGCAGATCAGCAGGGGCTATTTAACCATTGTCTCCGGTACGATGGGCAGTGAAATGGCAAGACTATTCTAGATATACAGTCCTCCTTACAAAACTTTCTCTGCAACCTAGTGCAAGGTGTTTGTTATCTATTTCTAATAGCTTAAAACCACTTGATTTGGCAAACAGTTTTTTAAAAACTGAAATACAGTGAAATGTGGTGGTACAGGTAGTATTTAAGGTCAGTTCTTGCTGTGCACATTGAAAGCTATAGATTTTTTGCAGCAACATGCTGGCAGTAAGTTTGCTTAACACCCAACTGGCAAATAAGCTAATCTTTGATAAATAGGAACAGATAGAAGAAGTCCAGAAGAGTAAACTGGAAGATCATCTGAACTTTGACATATACAAACAAATAGGAGTGAAAAAGACTTTGTGTATTATACCATCTTTAAATTTTGCCCAATTAGCACAGCAAGGTAATTGTGCATTGAGAGGTAGTTACCACTGGGATATGCTTGGGAAGGGCTAGCTGGTGTAGTGTAAAGCTTAGCAGTTGTAGCTGAATCCTCTGGCCTACACTGTAACCACAAGTAAGCCTTACCTAGTTAATGCTTTCCATTAAGCTCTGCTGCTGTTTTACTGCTGTTACTTTGATTCAAAAGATCGAGACTTTCTGATGTGTGTGTCATCTAGGGTACAGGGGAAGCAGCCAGGGATATAAAAGCAGGTGAAAAATGAAGAGATGGGATGTCAGCTTTTCACTGTAGGAGTGTTGTTAAGCGTACAGAATCACAAGATTAAAAGATACGGAGCCAAATCCACCCCTGCTGCCGATTAACTTCTGTATAATGACATTAGAGGTAATTTGGCCATTTATATTTAATCTGATTTGCATAGATGGGCAGCTTGAAGTAGGTGGCTGTGAATGGAATGCCATTTCATGCAAGTCACTTGCCTAAGTATTGGCCTGGTCTGATTGAGAGCAGCTGTTATCTCTTGCATTTTACTAGCACCAGATCAGAGATATTAACCATGCTTAATTATACGTATAACCACTAAAGCCAATGATGGAGCTCATTCAGAGGTGAGGACAGGTAAGAACTTTCAGAACAGTGCAAGTTCTTAGTCTCAAGGGGCCCTTATAGATTTGTTTTGTTTTTTGGTTTTTTTCTTATTATTTAAAAAAATTTGAAATACTGTACTTTGCAGATTTTTTCAAATTTATTTTTAATGTTCTGACTTACCTGTGGAGAACTTTTTGGAACATAATAGGAATCCAATGGCACTACACACCAGGGAAAAGGAAAAAAAAACACGAATGGCTGGGAAAACAGAGATAGGTTTTGCCATGTGACAGTCAGTACAACTGTATGATATTTGAACAGATGCTTGCTGCTCTCTTGGTCTGATGGTAAATCATTCCATTTGTATTTTCCTAACTACTCTAGCAGCTTCTCTCTTATTCTGAAACTGTGCTGCAATATGCTCTATTGCTAGAATGCATTTCTTTGATGTTACAATTCTGATGTTTGCTTATTGCTAATAAGTCTTATTGCCTACATTCTCATCCCAAGGCATTTATTTTGTGTACGGGATATGCCTTGTAATTTTTGTAGCTCGGGGCAGTGCTGGTTTGCAGCTAATCAAACCCACATTTCTAAATGTTATAATTTGAATAAGCCATCTCTTACAACAGTTTGTGGTTCAGCACTTTGTAGAATGCTTTGACTACCGATCCAACACACTTCATAGGATATTTTTACTATGTATACAATATATTTGCTTTCATTATTACTTTTAAATGCTTGTTGTTACATGCCAAGGTAAAGTGAACTCCTATTATCCAATCCTGCTATCAGGCCAGAGTCATTAGAAGCTGTAGGGAAAAGCACACGATAATTCTCAAAGTGTTTTTATTAAACTTGCTATCTTGATGAGGAAATAATGACCATTGGCAGACTACAAATAAAGAAGTTGGAAATTTTACCCTGTTCTGTTCCAACGTGCCTGACTGGAAAGTGAGCTTATAATGGATCCTTCTTCCCCGTTGCCGTCCTTCCTCACTCAGACTTCTTCCTGCTGTTGTTATAAGAGCTTATCCTTCTGCAGATGTTAGATAATATGATTTTGTCTGTCTGCTTCTCACAGATGCTCTTTTATTTTTTTGCTTTCCCGTCAGTGGGGTTGTGGTGCGCTAAAACACACCCTGAGCCCTCTGCTGGCACCTTCTGCTTTGGGCTGTGGGAGAGGTTTCTCCTTCCCGGCTGTGCTTGCTTGAGCTGAGGCGGCAGGACAGCGTCTGTTTAACTACTTTAATCTTGCTGACTTTTTAAAATTCACTTAATGTGCGAAGGAGTCCTTGTGTTCCTTGGCAGCTTGGTACCTTTGGGGGCGAACTCACATCCTCGCTCGGCGCGGTGCAGACGCGAGTGTTTCCTGCGGAGCTCCGGCGGCAGCCGCTGCGGGAGCGGGAAATTGGGGACGCGGTGAGGCGGTGAGGCGGCGGGCGGGCAGGGCTCCGTCTGTGTGCCGTGCCCGTGCGCTCCCCCGCTCCCAGGCTGGCCGCGGTGCCCGGCACTACGGCTGCGCTGCCCAGCGCCACCGGCTGACGCAGAGCTGCTCCAAAACCTGGAGGTGCCGTCGGGAGCGCCCTGAGCGAGACCCCGAGCGAAGAGAGAGCTGCGTCCTGCTGGGAGCGGCTGCTCGGGGTTTGGGTTAGAGAAGCTCCGTATGCCTCTTAGAAAAGCATCTGAAAAGGGGCAGATTGCTATCCCTGTTTTTGCATGACACCTGCCTGTGATTTTAACACTTTCCTTCCTGGCACACTCCAGTCAAACCTTTGCAAAGATTGCCCAGACTGTGTCCTTCCTCACTGGGCAGGTGCGATCCAAACCAGTTCAATGCAGGCTCTGGGATTTTTTCAGCACGCTCACGGAGTATACGTGCTCTAAATGCCTACAATACAGAGGAATCCAGCTACTTCTAATGGGATGCATTTGCAGAGAGGAAGAATTCCTCATTTAAGATGGGTAATAAGCAAACGATATTTACTGATGAACAGCTAGATGCCTACCAGGTAAGATATCTTGGTTTGCATTGGGGGATGAAAGGGAGTAATCTTCGTATGTTTATGATTTGGGTTTTTGTTTGGTTTGGGGAGTGGTTTTTTTTCCAGTATAATTGAAAACTTTCTTCCTAACCTGCATGTATATATTCTACTGTTCCTTCCAGCAGCTGTAATAATATTCTAAGGCTGGGTTGTTGAATAGATTGATTTAATTCCCTGTCTGTAAAGCGGGAGAAGGGTCACATCCTCATTGTCTGAACTAGGAAGCAGAATAAAGGTTGTGACTAGCTTGACAAAAGTGTAGCACCTTCTCTCCCCGATGCCTTTTGCTGACAATAGACTGGAAAGGAAAAAAAGAGGTCTTGTCTAAATTCACTTCTCCTATGGCTAGGTCAGAGAAATATGCTTAGTGTAATTCCACAATAGGTGTCATTATACTTGTATCCACTCCTGCAAAGCAGTTTCTCACATCACTGTAAGTAAGTGTGCATTTTATGTCAGGGATAACTCGGTACTTCTTTATTTACTTAACATTGCATAAACTGCTTTTAAATAGGGTAAAAAAAAAAAGATTCCCTGTTTTTAGTCATATTTCAGCACACTGCATATCTCACTGAAATGGATTTCAGGAAGCTGTCTGCAAAGTAGGCATCTTGAGCAAGTTTCTGAAAAATACAGTGAAGCAAAGCATTGAGTAGAAGTGTGCTCAAGAAGGAGGCAGCTGACTACTTATTAAGAGAGGCAGCCATGGCTGGCTGCATTTCTCTGTTCTCCTACATGAAGTGGCAAACATTGAATTAGCAGCAGAGGAAATCAAGATTTAGTTTATCTTGTGATAACCAAGGGACAGATACAGACCGTTAAGGGACTGGGTAACTTAATAACATTTTACCTTTGTGATCTTTAATTAAAACTATTGAAGTAGAATCTATTATTTTAGATACTAATTTTATTTCAAGTCACTGCTAACATGGACTTGTCAAAGGTGTAACTATTGAGCCATGGAGTGAGGCCAGGTGTATATGCTAGAATGCTTTCAACCATTATCCCACACTGAATGTAAGGCATAAACTAAATGGTTTTAGAAATACCTGGCGGGTTTTTTTGTCTTTGTAGGAAATGTGACAGTGGACCTTCTTAATTTCCACTTTGTCACACTTCTCACCAGCAGTCTGTAATGTATTAATCTAAGTTAATGCTCTTAGACTTAGCAGTCCAACATCCAAAAAAGCTTTTTCACATCCCTGCTGGATAGGCAAGAGAGAAATCAAAGGTCTGTGAAGCACCAGTCTTCCTACTAACAATAGAAGTGAACACAGAACAGAGCACAACTGCAATGAAACAAAACAAAATCCAAATGTAATTAATGTTATCCTCTTGACATAAACTGGCAAATGCAAGAGCTGAAATGTCATCCTTAATTCAGTGCTCTTCATGTAGAAATTGCCTCTCTCTAATGGCTTTTGCAGCCCCTGCCTTTCATAATGCTGGGTAATTGATCTCAAAGCCTGGCAGGAGTTTGGCCCAGTGGATTGAGTCGCCTTTGGGATTTCTCTGTTACAGGCAGACTTGCAGTTCATTAGTGTAGAGGTAGACAATTTTTGACTTTGTTTGGCAAGTACCATAAAATAACAGGTTTCAGGAGAATAACTGACCTGCAGAATTTGTCAGGAAGGAGCATTAGCCTCATTCTGTGAAGAATCAGATAAAGACATAATTTTGATGGTGATTTGCCTCTGATCTATTAGTTTTGAATCTCTCTTGAGTCTTTTAAACCAAAAGATCCTGGGGTGACTGCTGGAGCCAGCCCCACAGAGCTCTTCCCTCTCCACGGCATCCTGGGGGAGACAGCACTTTTTAAGCAGAGCTGTTTGATTTGGAATTTGCTGTCTTACCTGCCTTCTCCTCACTTGTGGAATTTCTTCAGAGTAGAAAAAGGAAGAATGGGGCAGTGTTTCCATAATTTTTTAGTGCAAGTTTTTTCATGTTTTGAGCCAGCAGCTGAGTTACCAGGGCCTCTAAACCGTGGGCCAAAGTAAAACACTGTGTACCACAGTCCACTTTGCAACAGCCTGCTGTGCACATCTGTACCCAGCGACCAGGAAGGCATCTACATATAAATTGCTTTTATAAATTGATCATTGAGTCTTTTTTGTTTTCCCTAAAGCAGTTTCTTGTGAGTTTATGTGTGAGTTGGTTCTGTACTCCTGACAACAGTGGTCCAGTGATACTATGAACAGTAGTACAGTGTTCACAGTATCAGCATTCAGAAGCAAAAGTGTCAATCTCTTTTGTAAGATATATCTAGGTTGTTCTTTTTGTCTTTGTCACAGTTCCTATCGGTAGACTGTTCAAAACCTCACTCACTTCATGGTTAGACTTATAATTTCTTTATTGAAATATATTTCTGGACATTGTGTTATCTGGTTGTACCTTCTTTTATTTCTGTCTTTCGTACAAATTGCTTTGAGCTTATAGCACGTAATATCGTTTTGGAAGGAAAATTTTTATAGTTTTTAAAAAATTCATTGTGTTTTATGTGCTTGTTCCATAAAAGACACTATGAGGTGAGAAAGTGAGAAGTTCATGTGCCTAAAGTATGGTAAAACCTATGCAAGTGGCTTTGGCTTTAGGGAGTGAAGATTAAGCTGCAGAAAAATCACCCACTTTAAAAGCTAGCATACATAAATCTCATTAGTGTGATATTAATGAAGTAAAATAAATAAAATTGTTTGATTTCTCTAAAACTTTCTGAAAAGCCTATGTATGCACCTTTTTTGCATGTAAATTGTCATATTGAAGAGCCACTTTTTAGCAGAACTTTTAACTTTAAATTAAAGAATTGTAAATGTGGTCACCCACAGGATGACCTCAGTGTTTTCAATGGACAAGTTTTTTAAATGCTCTTTGTTAAGACTGGTAGGCAGTTGAAACTGTTTGTACAAGAGACTTGTAATAGAAGTTGATAATACTAAACCATTCCTTTTCTTTATTTTTTTCCCTTAATTGAAGTAGTTAGAGGCAAAGTAAAGAAAGGAGATTTGCAGCTTTCCAGTCTAACACCTTGTCGGTAACACCTGCTATTAAGATCATATCACCTGTTATTATGATAGTGTTCTTGTTGGCAGCTCTTTACATTTTCATAGGATTAGTGAAATGTTTTGCAAATTAGGCTTTTGCTAGCACTGGGTTGCTCATAGAGATTCACATCGTCTAAAATACTGGCCTTGTAAGAAAAGGAATTTTACTGGGCATTTATTATTCTTATGCCCTTAGAGTTCTGCCTGTGGTTTTTTGGTTTTTTTTTGTGACTGGGGCTTTTGGTTGTTGAGGGGTTTTTTAATACAGAAAATGTGAAACATAACCAAGCTCTGGTGAGGGAAAAGGTAAGTATTGATAGGCAAGAAAGATGGGCTTCATTGCAATAAAAGAAAATTTTGAAATTAAGATTTTAAAAGCTGCCTACAGATTTTGGAGGTCAAGTCTCACATTGAGAAAAAAATATCTGAAATTTCAGGGTGTTTTGAGTGTGCACACATGCTTGAAGCAATGGAAAATACAAGTATGCTGTAAAGCAACTTATTTATTACTTCAGAGCCATTTATTCACCTCGATGCACAGCATTTGTAACTGTAAAACAATTGTATTGAGTAGGAAATGCACAGAAACTGTACTTGGGCTGTGGACAAACTCCTGCACTGTTCAGTCAATCTCATTTCCTTTTCTGGGATTACTTGAATCAAGTGATCTGAATTCAGTACAAATTTAGTGATCCTTTTGTTTGTTTGTTTTATTTCTCCTCTAGAACCTAGAGATTATAAGGCTGGTTTTATTGCAAGCCATTTGTATTTGTTCATTAATGGTATTATTTACTCTGCATTACTTAATGCAGTCTCAAAACAAACTGATGTTTACCCTGGCAGTCTTATAGGCAATATTGCAATACAATATAGTACGATGAAGTAAGACTTTCTTCTTTTACACAAGAATTTCTCTATTAGAGCTCACTTTTTTCCTTTTATCAAAATTGAAGTCAAAGTGCAATTCAACTATATTTCATGAGAATTATGCAAAACCAGATTAAACAAGTTAGGTTATGATCTGTCAAGAAGCACCATTTGTAAAGTAAAACGGGTTCATCAAGCTGTCTTTTGAAAAGCCATCCAGACTTCATCCAGGGCCTTGGAAAATTAACACTTTGCAAGAATACAAGAAGTGCATTCATAGGTTCCTCAGGATCTTCTGTAAAATGTATTTTTCATTTGATACAGTATTGCTGTTATTGTGCAAGTAAAAGTAGCATAATAATGGAGCAAGTTTTTTGTGAAAATATCCTCTGGTCAGGTTCTTGTTTCATGTTACCATTTGGTGCATCTGTAGATTGAACAAAATTACCTTTGTTGGCAGTTTGCTTTTTTTCAGTCCTTGCTAATGTCTGTCTTGTTTTTACTCCCCTGTTGCCATATGAATACGTAAACCAGTTCTTACAGATGCAGATTTTTTCCTTCTGAAACTCAGTGGATGTTTTGGTTGGTTTCAGTGTAATTGTGAAGTATATATGATGACAAGTAAGGATGAGCTGTGTGGTAAAATTTTCATTGGTGTTCTGATGCAAACAGCATTTTTAACTCATTGACTCTGTTGACTCTTTATGTACTAACAGTGATGAAAATACATAAATATCTTGCAGACTCAGTCTTGAACAACTCTATGCCAGTCTTAGTCATGTGGAATGTAGAACAAAAGTATTGCATTTGTAAAAGATTACTAGAACAGAGTTAAGAATAGATCTTATGTAAGAGTTCATTTGCTTCTGTCTGGTACCAGATTCTTGGTTGCTTCACAGGATGATATTTTGATGGTGTTTTGATTAAATGCTCTTACACACATTTTGTACTTTCGCACAGTACAAAGTGTCATTTGTGATTTTAAAAATGAAACCTCTGGAGTAATTTGCTTTAAATATTACCTTTTAACGTGCTGCAGCATCCAATAGCTAGCATTTTTTAAGAGCTGCTCTCTCAGATAGCTATATGGTTTACAGTATTTGCATTATCTTTGAGGCTTTTTTTTAATTTAAATTTGCAGTGATTTTATTTTTATTTTATTAATATAAGACTGATTAATATTATTTTTTATTTATAAAATATTTATTAATATTATTTTGTATTTATAAAAGCTTCCAATTAAGCTGCTGCAGGATCAAAGTAAACCTGACCTTATGAAACTATACATATACAAAGCAGAGTATATATGTACTGTCTTAGAAGACAAATATGCATATTTAATGGCTTTCAGAAATACTGTTTCACAGCATGTTTGAGTATTTCTGTTCTTTCATTCTGTTGTTCATTTCTCCTGTTTTTGTTCGGTAGAGGAATGTTTTACGTACCGCCACGAAATCAGCCTTGTTTCAGAGCTGTGTTTTCTGCACAGCACTTGTTTGTGGGAGTGTGATTGGTAACCTCCCTTTCACTGTCCCAGCTGTGTGCTGCTCTCAGGAGCTGGCAGCCCATCCCCAGAACCCCAGAACAGCTGGCACGTGGGCTGAGTGCAGCCACACCTCCTGGTGTGCTCCATGGACACTCCGCAGGCAGTCAGGCAGCAGCACTGCCACAGCATCTCTCTCTCCTTTTTTGCTTTGTTCAAATCACTGAAGAGCTCAATACAAAGCAGAACCAAGGAGTTTGCACTCGAGTCCTGCAGATGACTGGACGAGGTGGTGGACCACCATATTTGAGTCTGTTCTGTCCTAAATCTGCATTCATCTGACATAGGAAATGAATAAAACTAACAGCATGTGCATGCTGCTCTGCTATAAAAAATTAAGTGTTAAGAGCAGAGACGGTTAACTGCGCTGTACAAGCAATGCCGAGTGACTTGCAGAAAGTCCAGTTACCAGCCATGAGCCAAGCTAGCTGTGGAACCTAAATACACCAGCTGTCTGCCTCTTCTCTCTGCAAAGTATTTTAAGAAGCAGTTAAGCCGTCTAAATGCTAAATTTGAGAAACAAGTACCATTATACAAGGTCATGATCTCATGGAAATCAATGGGAAATTTATTTTCTGTTTGCTTGGTTTTATTCACTTTGTTACAGGATGTTAAGTAGATAATTGCAGATTTGTTTTAGTGGTATCTTACCTCCAAACAACCATCAGTGGTCCCATGTTGGGCTTCTCATTTACTTGTTTATTGAGGGCACGAGGACAGACTGAGTGGGAGAGTTGATCTTGGAAAAGGTGCATGTTTGCTCTCAGGGGCTGGAGTGGGTGACCTGTCAAGGCAAAGCCTCTGTTCTCAAGAAGCAAAAGCCCCCGAGGGCCTGCTGTTAGCAGAAGTCTTTCAGGCCATTGTATAGCACTAGAAATAAAGGCAATAATTCCCAGGATCAATTCTTGCCAGTAATGTTGAACTGATAAGGATTATGAAAACTCTGGTAATGTTTATTTGTTTCGTATTCAGTTTCTGCTTTTCTAGCAGGACTCCCAGACATTTTAGTGTCCAGACAGAACAGACAGGTTCCTTTTTGTGCTCGTAGTAAACTCAAATACAATCCACAAAATAGCAAATGTGTTCCATGATATCTCTGGCTTGCAGGAAAATCAGAGTTATCATGTGCATAAATGACAAATGCTTTCCACAGCCCACTTCACCTTTCCTTATGAGAGTGTGAATTTAACATGTTAATTTACTATTTATTGTCCTTCATCATGTATTTTTCTGTATGAATGAAGTAGCCAGAAGAAAATTGGATGATTCACCTCTGTGTTTTTTTGACCAAAAGTCTTTAATTAAATTGGAATTAAATTGCTGAAGTTCTAGCAACTATGAAATGTAATTATGTTATTTAGACCTTTTTTCCATCATGATTTTAACCAACTGAAGGCTGTGATTTCAAGAAAAAAAAAAAAAAGGAAAATTAACTCAGTCCTGCACCCCTTTCCTGCCATCCATAGATACTTGTTTCACCTTCATCTCTTGTACCAGCCAACACTATATTGTAAGTCACTAAAAGGAAATGATCCAAGCTGAAAATGTGTCCATTATTGCTAGGTTCATTTACAAACACATTAGTTCCTTCCTTCAGAGTTCTCTGATGCAGTTATTCTGCCCCTCAGGGTGAAGTCGGCATAAAGGAACAGGCAGAAATAAAAGGGTGGGAGAAGCCAGAGAGATGCTGGACTGTGGCCAGGTCACAGTGAGTTTGTGGTGCTTTGGCCCTGAGTAGCTTTAAGATCTCTCTCAAGAGTGAGAGCATTCTTAAATTTTTTTTTGTCACCCTTCATCCCTGACAGTTCCATGCAATTGGCAGGTGTAATTGAAATAGAGCTGTCAGTAGCAGTGGTCACTAACACTAACAGTGGTAGATAGTTGCAACTGCTTCTGCTACAGAGGTTTCCAGTATTAGTGGGGTTTAGGTTACATTAGTAAGAAAACTTGTTGATCAAAAAACAGGCAGGCAGCAGTGCTTATTGTCGTGATGCAACTCAGAATAAGATATAAAAAAAATGTGCGGACTGTCAGCACAAATGGTTTATTATCTTACCAAATTTGTCTTCTGATAGCATTTTTGCAGGACTTCTGCAAGGTAAAGGGTAACTTTTCCTTTTAATCTTTGTCTCCATTTGTATATCTCTTCCCTGTCAGCTTTCTAGTTAAGTGGCTGCTGTTTTCCCCAGCCTGTATAATTACACATGATTGCTGCTGAGGGCATTACAATTATTTGTGAGATTACACCTGCCCTTTCTTAGTAAATGAAGCATCCTTAAGTGACAGTTTGACTGTGTTGATTGTGTGGAGTTAAGGAAGACTTGACCAGCTGGCTCCAATGTCACTTTGTGCAGGTGCAGACAATGTGACATCAGTGTCAGCAGCTCCCAAGGCGCTTCCTCCTGGGCCCTGTAACTGCACAATCCAGGGAAGGAAGAGCTGCTGCTCCGGGCACTTTGTACGGAGGAGAGGAGAGCAGGGCAGCTCAGTCATTGATACCTGCGGCACTGATCGTGTTCCTGGACACCCGAGACTGGCTGCTTGCCTCTGCCAGCAGGGATCCTTTGCTTCTCCCCTCCTTGGAAGAAGCAGGCATTTAGCTCCAGTGAGTCTCAGCTTGAGAAAGAAATACTTTTTCACTGGTTGACTGAAGAGCAGGACTTGTAGAGACAAAGTACTTGTATGTACCCTTTAAGTATGACTTACCAAGTCTGATACTGTTAATCTTGTCACAAGCTGATTTTCAAAGATTATATCTTCTAAATATCTTTCCATTAAAGGGGGAAAACTACCAAGAGCTGAATGGTTGGGCAAATGCCCTGCCACATCACATGGGCCTGTGAGAGAGGTGGGTAATCAGGAAGAATTTTCTGCGTTGGTGGTTGTCCTCAACATATACACCCTCAGGAGCTGGCTCTAAGATCAAGTTGCATATTCTCTGAATTGATGAATGATGTTCTCAACTGATTATCAAATATTTCATTACCACTACTGTTCCTAGTCTTGGATGCAGGGCAGAATTTCCATTAAATACATACTAGGTAAGAGTGGAGATTAGGGATTGTTTTTGAATGGGATGGGACTGATCATTGTTTCCTCACAGCACCTGAAATTATATCTTTTTTTTTGGGACTGAAGTAGAAATGCATGAAATGCAAACTCTGCCACTGTTCATATTCTGGTTCTTTGGTGAAGTGTTTGAATTCCTCTATAACAGAGGTATTCATGAAGTGAATTAAAACAATGTCAATTCAGTCACATCACAGAGCCATTTAGAATGCAAGTGAATGCTTGTATGCTCTTCTCTCAAGTTCAGCAAGCTCTACTTTTGCATTTTAGTTATTTCTAGTTCTGTGATAGCACAGGGAGAGCTGAATGGTTTGCTACTGTTCAGGGCAGGAGCTATCCATTTATCCATGCTCCTAAAACAGAGGAGTTTGCAGCCTTCAGCAAAGTGACCACAGTGCAAACTGATTGTTAGCAAAAAGGGTTAATAACTAATAAATAACCACACAATTTTATTTTAAACCAGTTGTCTCCAGCAGGGGGATACTTAAAGTAAGAAGACAGTTTTTGTCATCAACAACAGATTGTTGTTTGTAGTTTTCCATATTCTTTCAATGAATGTTTTTGGCATATACCTTCTATTTTGTTTCTGGTCTGGTCATTCCACATTGGAGAAGTATCTCAGCAACCTGTTTTTTCCTCCTAAACTATCACATTATCAATATCTTTCTTTTTACTGATAGGCCTGTCCTTGAAAAATTTCTGTTATTTTATAGTGTATATTGCTTTCTGAGTCAAATGTAGATGGCACCCAAATGGCATCTTTAATGTTTCTCTGTCAGATCTGAGTTTCCTTCCAAAAGGTTGAGAAATAACTCTTTGCAGTTGTTTTCAATATTTCTGTAGTGCAATGATACATTTTGTTTGTTTAACAGGATTGCACGTTCTTCACTCGGAAGGAAATCCTTCGGTAAGTAAATTGTTTTAAATTTCTCCTTCGTGATCCATGTGGAAGGGGCTAAATGTTTTTATCTGACTTGTGAGGAAACCAGATAAAGCCTGTTATTCTGCAGGAATTAATTGTATACAATAGAGTAGGATTGGATTTAAGATACCCTTATAATGTGTAATTGTCATAAGGTGGTGATTAGCTTAAAGTGAGTATCATAGACTATTTTAGGGTTGAGCCAGTGACTTGTATGAAAGGAAATTGCTGCTTTTCTGCTCAGTGATACCAGTGAGGGCACATCCTGCAGTCAGTGTAGAATCCAGAGGTGTTTCTACTTGTCTGAGGTGAGGTTTTAGTTAGCAGGAATAAAATGGGTTATGACCCCCTGGTTAATTAGCACTTACTGATTTAGCATCTCCCTGTCTCAGTGAAGGGGCAGCCAGGTACTGCTGGGCACTTATTTACCCTGCAGGATGCTCACAGGGCTGATATGGAGGAAATGCAGGTTGAGTCCTCTTTAGGCTGAACTGAATTTCTTGTGCAGCTGCCGACTTCAGTGAGATGATCCAACAAGGAGCATCCTTACAAAAAGAAAAAGAGAAAGCCCTGTCTGTCTCACCATCCATTTGAGTGGCTGCTAATGACTGTTGTGTAGGTGGGGATGAAGGAATGAATACAGCAGCTTCAATTTAGATTGCTATAAACTGATGTAAGCCAGCATGAGATTGCAATTAGGTGAAATGGGCTAAGTGTTTTTATCTGTCCCTACAGGGAAAGTAGCCCATCAAACCCCCAAACAACAGTAAATCTATTTTCTGCTGGTTTAATAAGCTGAATCAGCTCTCCGAAGGATCAGATGAGTGCCAAAGCTGGCATGAGAGCCACAGTGAGCAAATGCAACTGAAAATGAGGAGAGCATTTCCCTACCAGTAAGGTGTCAGACTGACTTACACACTGAATTTAGAGTGCAAGGCTTTGGTGTCAACAGCAGCTCAAGTCACCATAAATACAGGCTGTGGTCAGAGGGGTTGAAGACACATTTTTTGATTAGTAATCTGAGTGTGGATAATGTGAAAATTATTAGAAAATAGTGTAACTTATTAATTTAAAGTGAAGAAAAGTTTAACACAAAATGCTGAAAATGGATCTAGGAAAAAATATAAAGTAAGACTGCAGCAGAGGCAAGTGTGCCTGGTGAAAGAGAAAAATAGAAACCATAGCTGGCTATTGGTGTTTGACAGCTGTTTATCACCAGAAAACCTAAATACACTCCTAAGTCTTGGTTAAAGATGGTTAATTTTTGGAAGTGCTGATCACAGCTATGAGACTCAGTCTTGGGCCCAGGGCAAGAACATCTTAAAGAATGTTGGTTATTGTAGACATATTTATGTTATCATTGACTCAAAACATTATCTAAAATATTCATAGGACAGCTGACAAATTTTTAGAGCTGTTACTGGTTGCTTTGGTGGTGTTAGGGCTTTGAAAACATGCCCCAGTTTTCTTAAGAAGAATGTGGAAATTTAGACCAATGCGTGTAGCTTCAGGACACAACTTTTCAGCATGGAGAGATGCCAGAACACACTGGCAGACAATAAGACTAAGCCTAGAACTTAACACACACTCAGAGGTAGCCACTGCAGATTTGTTAAAAGCAAATCTTCCTGTGAGTATCTGCTTTTGTAAGTCAGAGAAAAGAAGCAGCTGCAACATGTCTTTATTTTGGTAAAGATTTCTACATATTCCAGTTTCTGTTAGTCCTTTCCTACTTGTGTAAATGCACTGAACTCTTGATCAAAATACTTCTGAACATAGAAAATTGGTGAGAATGGTAAGAAACATTGAGATGAAGCGAGTTGCAGATGCTATGAAGATCAAGATTGGCTTTTTCAACAGTACTCAGTATGTTAGAGAAATTACTAGAGTCAAAGTGAGCAAAAGAAAATTCACACACTCAAGTCCTAAGAACTGAGAAAAAATTTGCAAGTGCAGAATGGAGTGTATATAAAAAATGGGCTGGGGGTTAGTGATCTGAATAAAGGGAGCATCATTTTAACAACACCACCCCCACAATCCTCTTGCAAAAAAGAGAAATGCATTGCTAAAATGCATTAGCCTCAGCAGTGTTTATAAAATGTGGGAATTCCAGTCAGCAGTACTGTGAGCTCAGTAGGAATAGACTGTCCAGTTTTGGGCATCACCATTTAAAAAAAGATTTGTTATCCTGGAAAACATCCTGTAGAAAGAAACAGGAATAAAAAGAAAAAAAATTATGCGAAGAAAAGTTGGAAAACCCCTTTAGTTATAGCAATGAATCTGTTTGTATAACATGCCTCTCTTGTGATTGTAAATGGGAACAAACAGTTGAGTGGTCTCTCATAAGGCATTATTTCTCTTACTCAGTTTTACAAATCTGATTTTCTGGCAGACAAGGTTTTACTCTAGCAGTAGTGCTTAACTGTTCACCAGCCCATCTGTTTTTGCTTCTCCCTGTGGACTGGTACAGTTTGGCACCCAAACAAGAACTCAAATGCAGGTAGTTCTGGATGTCTGTCCTAGCCAAAAAGGACAAAAGTTGTCGGCTCAAGTTGTATTACTTGAGACTGACTTAACCTAGTTAGACAACTGCCAGGGGAATATGGCACTGAATGACCAAGCTGTGTAGCAGGCACAGGCCCTGCAAGGCCTTGGCGGTCAGCAGCCTAAAGTGCCAAGTCATGCTGACTAGGACAAAAAGAAGTCCCTCTTCCATCTTCAGACCCTTGCTTATCTATCTGTAAAGCTATAGGCTACTTCCCTTTGACCCTTACCATTGGACAGTTTCCAATCCCCCTAAACCCTATAAAAACCCCTACTTTTGCCTAGTTAGTCAGAAGAAGAGACGTCCCTGGAACCCTTCAGAGATAGCTGCCACCGAAGATCCGAATAAAGCTGCACCTGCGGAACCCCATACGGCTCCTTCTCCTCTCTCTTGGGATCTGCACTGCGAGGCCTTAGCAAGTTAAAATCTAATGAGCTGATGAAATCACTTAATAAGCTGATAATCACTTAGAGCTGAAATCGCTATTTCTTGCTAGGCTCGCCTGCGCTGGGAGCTGCTCTTGGGCCTCGGACAGACAGTGCTTTTAAGCACTGGGCTAACCATGTACCCGTATAGCAGCTGGGAAACCATCCCTACCCCGCAGAGCATCCGCAGTAAAAAAGCTGGGCACCATTTGGATGTCAGCAAACCTTTCAGAAAAATAGTTCTTCTATTGCCTTCTCTTCTCCACCTGTTTCGTGGCTTGTTCTTGATGGGTGAAAAGTGAGGTGACAGGAGCCCTTCTAGCCAATCCAGCTAAATGTTGGATTTTAAATCTGAAATCTGCCAGAGAATTAAGCAGTGGTTTCCTTCAAGTGTATGGAAAGCTTCCTTATAAGGGAGTAAATGCAGCAAACTGCTTGGGAGGCAGCTTGCTGTGGAGCAAGTTGCTACACAAATGGAAGGAGGAGTTAGAAAACAACTCCTGTTTTTCTTTAAAGAGTTTGAAGTTTTGTATAAAGAAAGGGGAAATTCCCTATTGTCATCTTTGGAGGAAAACGCATCAGCCATAAGAATAAAATTAGGGGAGCTCTATAACCTTGGGAAACTTCTTGAGTTTTGGGCAAGAAACTACATACATAAAGAACATATATCCTGAATCTACTGTTGATCTTCTTGTTAATTATGTTACTATTCTTGTTGTTAAAAATGTTTCTGTATCCTCTATGGATAAAAAAGAGAGAGAAAAAAAAAAAAGGGTTTTAGGCAGTTCCTGTATTTCTGTGCCATAAACTTTTCCTGTATTATATTTAAGTCAGATTGTACCTGTTTTGCTAAGGCTTGTGAGAGGGGAGAATCCCTGTCAGTGTTGATCTGTATGGAGTCTGGAGTGCTGCTGTACTGTGCCCAGTTGTGGGCTCCCCAGTACAGCTGCTCCAGTGTCTGGCAAAGGGCCATTGAGATGGATAAGGGCACTGAGGACTCAGATGAGGAAAGGCTGAGAGAGCTGAGATCTGGAGGCTGCAAAGAGACAGAGGCCCGTGCCAGGAAAAGGGGCAGTGGGTACAGACAGGAACACAGGAGATTCTGGCTGAACACAGGGAAGCACTGTGAGGGTGACCAAGCACTGCACCAGGCTGCCCAGACAGGCTGTGGAATCTCCAGCCTTGGAGATACTCAAAAGCCATCTGGATGTGGCAGCCTGCTCCAGGTGCCCTTGCTGGGCAGGAGGTTGCACCAGTTCATCTCAGGAGCTCCTCGCAACCTCGGTCACTCCGTGATTCTTGGAACCACCAGCAGAAAAGATGCCTGTGAGCAGGGGTTTGAGTGGTGCTTCAAGGAAGGAAAAACATTATAAAGTGTTCTTATCTACACTCACTGTGCACCATGCAGGTCTGGGAACAGTAGGGTACATACATTGGAAGTCAGAGTTTTCATAACTATGACTAGATTTAGAATAAATGTATCATAAATTGTCTGCCAAAAACATTTCTCACAATTTCTTTTTAATTTTACTGTAGATTATTTGGGAGGATATTTTCCTAGTATTCTCTTAAATTAATTTGTGCTGCTTCATTTTGCGTTGCAAAGATGAATAAATGCTTTACATGCTAACTAAAAACGAACCGAAGATTCATCTATCCACTTTTTCTCATCTTATTATCCTGCCTTTTAATAAATCTGATTTCAGTGCCCAGTTATTGATACAATGAAAACAACTTCAACTGGAAAGCATAAAAAGGAAAAGGCATATCAGTAACAGAATTCCTTTAACTTTCAACTCTTTCTGCTTGTGTTTCTCACTGTCCTTTGTTCTTTATCTGCTTGTCATACTGTGGCAATTCAGTGAGTTGTGATTTCAGTTTCTGACTGAATTTCCTTGTATTATGTTTCCTGTTGTTTTGGTTTCACCTTCACGTGGTAGACCACCTTCTCTAATAGACTGTTCTAACCTCTTGCAATCCTTGGAAGCAATAGTTCATTGCGGAATTGGTGCAGCACAGGGATTTATGTCTCCGTTACCATGTGTAACATTTAACATTTATTGTTGCAAAAACAGTTTGTGCAAGTATGGCATGAATCTGAGAGCCTCCAAGTACTTTATCAGTTGCCCCGAAGGCCCCTCCTTCCTTAGTTTCTCAGCCCCAGATTAAAGAACCTCCTTCTCTTTGAGCTATAGCAGCTTTTTCTCCCTGTGTGGCAGACCTGTAAGTTTTGGTCTGTCTGGCTCTGTTCCCCAGCTGTCCATTAAAGGACTGCAGGACAAGAGAGCATGTGCAGTTCACTGATTTGCATCAGTACAGCCTCTGTAGCAAGGGTTGTTAATCAGTTCCCATCAGTGCATTCTGTCCTGCATTCTGTGCTGCTGCTTCTTTGACTTCCAGCCATCTCAGGTGCTTGGAAGGGCGGATTGCTGAGACCTGGCTCTTTCCAGGGCTTTATGTTGACTTGTCAATTCTCCTGCTGGTCTCTGGAGTGGTGAATTCTTCTCTGTGTATTACACAAAGTCCTTCTCCAGTTGTTCCATTCAGCTCTGTCATCTGGACAGGAGCCTATAGCTTTGATTGTGGTGAATAGCCAAAAGTACAACTGAACAGCAGCTGTGCACTTCTGGTCTTGCTGCAGGCACAGGTTGTTCCATTCTGTAGAACCAGTGTATGGCCAGGTCATGCCATAGCTCCTGTGAACCCGTGGTGGGCCTGTCTATCAGAACTCACTGCCTGCTTCCATTGCTCTAGTTAAGCCATTTGCTTTTTTTTTCTTTTTTTCTAAACATGCAGAACAATGCAGAGCAATCTAGAATTTACTCTTTGAGGTGGTCTTGAGTATAATGTACAAGTGTTTGAATGCATCCCTTTTACTTAGGAATAAACAGGATATATATTGCTGAATAAAAATGTTTTCCCCTTACAGCATAAATCAAGTGACTGTTGCTGTGGGACCCAAACTGGGAAGATGTTTATTCATTTCTAAAGGCCATTTTAAAGCCTCTACTTATTTCTAATCAATGAGCCATTGCAAGCTTTTATCTTTTGTTTTCAGCATTCCTTCAAAGGCAGCTCAGCCAGCTGTAATGTGTTGTCACTACGTTTAATGCTGGAGATGAATGTACACCAGGGCAAGGAAGAGCTGCTCTGTGTTTTAACACACCCACTGGTGACCTTGGGTACAGTCTGACTCCCTCCCAAGGCTCAATAGTGAATTTAAATGGTTGCTGCAGGGTGTAAGCTTAAAAACCTCTTTTTTTCAGATATATTTAGGCAGAGCAGGAGGCTCTGTTGTAAGAGACATCCCAAAATATATCCAGCAAATTCCCACAGCTTCATCCTTGTTGACTCTAGGATGCTTCACCTTTGGGAAGGGGAAACAGACTCTGACCTACCTTTTTTTGCCATGTAAAAGACCTGAAGTAGTAAAATGAAAGTTATCATCTATCAAAAGTAGGCTGTGGGGACAAAACTGTGTTGTGGGCTTTTTTCTGGACACAGCACTTTCGGTTTTCAGTGGTTGATGGGCAGGTGAGTTGATTTTAAAACTACTGCTGCCTACAGGGGTAAGTCTTGTTCTGCCTTTATTGATTAATTTAATAGAAAAATTAAACCTCCATTTTCTTCTGCTGCTGTCACAACTACTTCAGTAACCTCAAGGAGCTAACTGTGAAAACATCTTTATTTTCAAACAAATCAGTTCCCTGAACCTCACTGCACATTCTTAAGTGTTAGTGCTTATACAAGGGACATCAGTAGCTGGTGGGCTTCAGATTTCTGCAAGGGCAGATCAGCAGTCTGGGTTTAGACTGGATTAAAACAATACAGAATCACAGCCTTAATCCTTGAATGTTGTACATGAAGCATAAACATATACCAGTACCTGTGGGGACAGAGCATCATCAGTTAATGAAATTTGCCATTAAATTTATGACCACATTCCCTCCCACTCTCATTTGTGGCAGGGGAGACACTGCCAATTTTTCATTTCCTACTTCCATGCAAAGTTAATAAGGAATCCTGCTGACAAAGAGAGCACCTCCAGGAATAGGAAAATGCTTCTGCATGCATCCAGAAGAATCTTTTAAAGGAAGTACAGCTGTAGGATCCATAGAAGTTATTGCTGCAAAGACAGTGAGGCTGGTCTTGGGCTTCTGAATATACATGATGGTCTCTGTATGATAATGGCAGCTTTTCCAAATCTGTGTGTTCAGACAGCACTGCAAAACCTTACATTACCTCCCTGACAAGACATAAATGTTTCTGTATCTATGACAGATAAAGAAGCTTGAGGTTGTTTTCAGAGATGCTTTTTGTGAAGGGCATGCTGAGTAAAAGGACAAAAAGCCTTTCCTCTAGGTCACAACTGCTCTGATGGGTTCAGGTCACCTGAAGAGCCTTCTGCTTCTCCAAAACAGGAGAAATATCAGAGCCTTTACCAGAGCTTTGCTTCTTCTCTATTTGTAGCTAGGAATTAATGTTATTGAGAGAACAGTCAGTAATGAGAGCAGCATTTGGGAAGTGATTACTGATTTGTCATAGTGCACAACACCACAAGGCGTAGTGAGGTATTGCATATAGGCAGGAGGATTCTGGGTGTAAATAACCCCGATGTCTACTGAGCTTTACATCATGTTACAGAGTAATTGACCAGACATGTATTGTTTCCTTGCCAAAAAGTAAGTACTCTTCCAATGCAACATAAGTTATCCCACTAAACGGGAGTTTTGGTGAACCTCCAGCAAAAAGGACTGTGTTCCTTATGACAGGTGGTTTCTTGGTATCCTGATAAGAGGCTGAAGCAGGTTTGTTATTTTTTCTACAAAATCCAGTATTTGATACCAGCAATCCAGTTTATTACAAAACAGTACATAGTGTCCCTGAAGAACCTTCCAGCATCAAGATCTTACAGAAGGAAAAGGTCTTACTATCTTTTATGGTTGTTCAATTGGTTGGGGTATTTTGTTTTCTTTTTTGAAGGATAATGGAGTAAGTGCAACATACTATATGTTTGGTATAGGGAAATCTTATGGCCCTTTTTATGGTCCTAAATGCTAATCATGCCATGTGATAAGGCTATTACAAACAGAGTTGCTAGATCCTTGCAGATAAAAGCATGTGGAAGATGTGTTTTATTGCTGTAATTTAGTTTGCAGAAGTTAGATCACAGCCACTTCCTACAGACTCATTTGGATGCTTTAGTGTGAAATCCACTCAGGTAGAAAGCTCTTACATCCACAGAGCTTTGACCGATTTGGTGAATTAACAGCAGAGTTAGTTGGGAGGAAAACAGGATATGAGAGCTGCCCTCAAATCTGCAGTTAGTTACCTGCATATTTCTGTGTCCAGCACCTGCCTTCCAGACAATTCTGGCTAAGTCTAGTCTAGACCTTGGAGCTGTATCCTTCTTTCAGCTGCCAAAAGGTATGGCTGAACTTCAGAATAAACAGATTGCAATTTCTATGGGCAAGATAGTGAATTCTGTCAGCAAGAAGTGACAGGTTTGCTTTGCACTGATATTGCATGTTATAAAGAGACAAGTCTAATATTAGATAAATAAGGAAATCTTGGCAGTTAAAATAAGCAGGAATTGTCAGCTCCTGTATTTCTGAATGTTGTCCACAGTGGTTAAGTTTTGCCAATAATGAGTGCTTAATTTTCTTGAAGACTAGAACACCATTTCAGTACTCTAGCTTTTAAAAAAGTAGGTAACCCAGAGATGGACTTTGGACTTGAAAGTTTTGCTTTCTTTTACGTTTTTCTTTTTAAGTGCTTTTAAGTTGCTTGTCCTGTTGTATTTAGAAGCATCTTTTTAGCTGCTATTTACAATGGAGAAATCAATTGCTAGGAGGGAAATGGCTATTGTATCTTGAATTACACAGTATTTATGAAATGTCAGGGTGAGCTGTGGTAAGTAGCTGAAATGTGCTGAGATAGTGGATATCCAATTTCTGGTGTGGCACAAAATATTGCTGTGCAGGATGAGGACATCAGTTTCCTACCATGCAGAAAAAATGTGTTTCTGTGTTTCATTTTATGTATTCTTTGTGGCACATCATAATCATAAGAAAACAGATGCCTGTAGATGATTTTATCCTGGTTTTTGAGTTTATTTACACACAGGAACCTGAAGTAGTTCAGTTGGGTGCGGAGCTGCTGCAGATAAAGCTGGGGAAATGAAGGGGTTGCTGAGGCATTTCTTCCTGTATTACTGTTTTGTTTATATTCTGCTGTTAAAACATGGTAATCTCTACATGTGAGTGTCAGTATGCCTAGTGAGCAGGCAGGATTTTTGTTAAAAGGAAAATAAGTCACAAGATGCAGCTTTATAATGTATACAAGTAGTACATATGCCCGACTGAGAGATCAGAATACACTGTGTTAATACCTAGGACGTGACAAAGGGGCACTTCCTGTCCTAAGCACTTTATGAATTAGGTGTAAGACTGAACTTCCACATGTGATAAGAATTGCATTTTGTAGCACCTGCCTCGGTTCAGGCCTTCTGTGCACAGACCTGGCAGTGCCTAAATGTTACATACACACAGTGTGAAACTCTGCTCAGTTACAGACCTCGAGAAACACATGGCTGTTGGTAGCAGTAGTGCTGGGTGCTGCATCAAAGCCCTCTATTTTTCAGAAAGATGGGAATTTGGTGGGCTCAGATTTGTGCACTAAAACCAATGATTAGAGCTGCAAGACGAATTTGTACCTGATTACTGTCTGAATGGAACTGGTTATTTAAAATTGGCTGTTGGCTGTTTGTTTCTGCTTGTTTGCAGGTTGCACGGCCGATACCACGAAATGGCACCAAACGTTGTGCCCATGGACTATACAAAGGACCCAGATGTTAAACTACCTATGCAGCTTATAATAAACATGCCTGAGCTGAAGGTATCACTTTTGACTGCTTGCAAACTGTATCTTAACTCCTGTAGCTCGTCTGCCAGACTTTTTCTCAAAATTGATATCCAGAAGCACTGTGGCATGCTAAGGTCTTCCCCTTCCTGGTATTGTTCAAGGGCAAAACCAGCCCCAGAAGCTGGAAAATATTCAGGTGAATGTCTTTCTTGCAGAGATAGTTAGGGTAGATGTTAAAGGAAATGAATAGGAAATAAATTTAGCAATCTCTGCTCTTTGTGTATATCCCCCACAGAAGCCATGTACCCACAGGGATCTCTGTGTGAAGAGCTGGTTAGAAATCTGAAGTTCTTATCTCAGTCTGTAGGAAATTTGCCAGCAGTGTGCAGAATTTTGCTACTAAAAAGTAAAGGTTTTCCTCTTTTTTCTCAGCTACCTGAGCACAATAAATATTATTTTTCTTAATTATCAGGAGTTTTCATTTTCATGGGGACATTACATGGTAGGAAGTGGAGAAACAGTCGATGTAACTGCAAATGAGAGAAGCAGTAGGTATAAGGCAATCAGTGCAAAAAAATTTGAGACACTATTTGTTTTTATTCTCAGTTCAACAATTTAATAATGTATGGTTTTAACAGGACCAATGTGGACTTCTAGCATTTATTTTTAAACAGTTCACTGAGTTATGTTGTGTTTTGTCACACAGTCTGTTTTTTATGTAGGCTAGTGAATTGAGGTCTATAAATTACTATAATGTGGAAACAATTATGTGTTCAATCTGATAGTTGCATGAAGCATTATCAAGCTTTTTAAGAACAATGCTATAAAAACCTTGTAATTGATACAATTGGCTTTCCGCTTAATTTTAATGATGTAGAAATTCTTCCTTAGTATTGTAATTTTTTTCAAATATCTGCTATTTTACAAGCAGAAGCCATGCTTTAGACATTCATTTGTAGAGGATGCTAAGTCAACATGAAGTGAAAAACACTTGAATTAGATTTCAAGTTGAAGTTCACAGAACTCTTTGTTCCTTTAATACCACACTTGCTTTATGTTTGATTCTGGGATAATAAAATCTATTGAACAAGAAGCATGTTTTGTTAATGTATGTGTGTTAAAAAGCATTCAACCAGCATTTCATATAAATGGAAACATTAAACACATACAAGCATTTAATTCAATAGAAAACCTTGGGAAAATTCTTATCCTTCAGTTTTTCTTCAAACTCTGATTTAGCAGATGCCTATGGACAGCTTGGGTTTCTGAAGAAGCTGAGAAATAATTTAGAATTCTTTTTCACAGTAAGCACGGGCTTCTTCAGAAAAATATATTTATGCTTTTTCTAATGGCATCAGTATTCCTTAGGGTTTGTGTTATCATCTCTGAGATCTTGATAGCACAACATGAATCCTTTGGCACAGTTTCTTGACTCCTCAGACTTTAACTGCCAGACAGCTGAAAGTTGCCTTGTGACAAATCAAGGCTAAGCTTAGAAAAGGAAGTGAGAAATTATGACCACACAGAGTCTTTTTGGCTTCAGTGATGGGGGATTGAACACTTAAGGAGCAGCTCAGTCTATGAGAACTCTCGAGATGGAAGGCCTGGTACTGAAGCTGACATACAAACCAGGAATTTTATACAGGATCATATTTAGACTGAGATACAGGAGCATATCATGCTAGCTGAGCAAACTTAGGTGGTAATGACAGACTTCCTAAGAGTCTTCCATGTATGAATCATAATCATGTATGGATCATAGTCTGTCTACTGGCACCACAAGTCTGTGAGGCTTTCTGACCCTGCTTTAGAAGATGTCTCCAGGTAATGGAACTTGACTTTATGAAAGTAATAGGACAAACTCAGTGTTGAATTTTATACAAATTCTCTCTCAGGTCTCGTAAGTCTGTGGAAGAACCTTAGAAATATTGGTTGCAAACCACTCATTTTATTTCAGGAATTCTGGGAGCTCACAGAGAAAAGTGCTTTCAGTCACTACTGAGCTTGTTTCCAGGAAAATCCCAGTAAGAGGAGACTAGGTGATATTCCGTAACTCTTTCAAAGCATTGGCACTAAAACATGTTAAAATGCCTGGGATTTTTGTTATAAACTGGGGTCCATCTTGCTCATGAAGCATCTTGTGGGCACCTGTGCAGACGGGGGTGAGGGGGGAAGAGTGTCTTTCCTCAAGAGTTTATTTTTGAAGCGACCTAGGCATAGCTTCAGCTCATACACTAAGAAAAAAATCTTCAACCTTTGCAACTTGACCAGACTGCCTAACAAATCATTATGGTGTTTTCTTTCTTTGGTAGATTTTCATGAAGGTGAAGACAAAGACAACATTTACTTCTTAAAATAGAAATAAATGACCTAAATGTCTATTGAATTCTAATGAAATTAGTGCTAATTTCAATGCACCTGGCTTTTTTCATATACACATTACATTTCTAGTTACTGGCAATGTTGAGCTCAATACCACTGCAGGTTCTGACAAACGGATAGAATCAATAATGCACTTTTCTAAATTAGATTCTGCTAATATAAAGAAAGATCTTTACCTCATGCATTAAAGCTTTGAGCCAGGTGTTTTGTGTTTCAAGGGAAAAAAAATGCTGATGGTCATTCTCTTTAATTGGTAATGAATTATTCACTAACTCCTGATTCTGAAAAGTTGAAAGTTGGGACAAGAAATAAATAAATAAAGAAGGGGAAGGTACTTTCAGTTGATTAGGTCTACCATTACACTGAAGTTAACAGAGCTACTTTACTCCATCAGTTTCACTGCAGTCTCTGTTCTCTAATTTTCGCAATCTTGGTTATACAGGCACCAGTCTAATCAATTAACTTTGGGACATCTGGACACCTGTGAGATTGCAGTAATTAATATAGTAAAACTGTAGCCATGATATGGACGGCTCAGTGTGGGACCAGGGAGAAAGCAAAAGTGATATTTTTTTCAAATTAAAACTGATTTCGGTCACATTATCGCTGTCATTGCCACAGAGCTGCAGGTGGGAATGTAACCTGGTGTCAGAGACCCCTGTGGCTGGTAGCAGTGGTGGGTGTCCATACCCACATCCCAGATTGCCTCTTTCCTAGACTGTGGGCTCTCTCTGGGCACTGCAGGGCAGAGCAATCCTTCTCTCCGGAGCTGGGCAGCCAAGGGCTGCTGGAGGGGAATCATTTTTGTTTCACTCACTTTACAGTCTGTTGCTTCCTGTGTTTTGGCTCACACAGGAACTTCATTGATCCTTGCAGGCCTCCTCATAAGCTGCACTGGGGAGGTAGGTAGTTCATAAATCCACTGCTGAAACAGGATGGGCAGCAGGCACAGGAATCAGCCAGGAGGAGCCAGCAAGGGCACACAGGGAACAGCGATTCCCTCACACATTTCAGAACCAATGTCAGCACCCTTCTTGTAGTAAGTTTAAAAGTGAATGCAAGCAAGTTACTTCAAAATAAAAATACTTTCCACAGTGTTAATAGGATGAGGTTTTAGAAGTGATTCCAGTGAGTCTTCAGGTTCAGAGCTTTCTGTGCACTGGGCAATGACACCTGGGCTTTCCGTGCAGAGGGCAATGGGTAATGCCAGAGCAGGGTGATCTTCCCAAGCCCCAGCCCTGCTCGGGCTGATTTTTGCCTCCAGCTCATCTCAACATCCTTGCTGCATTCTGTTAGTTGTTCCTGGTTATGATGGGATGTTTTACTCCCTTCAGAGGAGTACTCTGACCACTCTCCTTGCTTCTCTGAAGTCTCTTTATCCGAGCTCTTTATCTCAGCTGAGTGTGCTCCAAGCGTCACAAGCGGGGGCTGTTTTCTCTGCATCGAGCCCCAGGCCTGCACCTCCCCGGTGGCTGCAGCCTTGTCTGTACACTTCCCTGTCACAGCTAGGAATCAGTTCTTGTCACAATGCCTTATCTTCCCATGAGGTGCTGGTAGGTTCTGTAATATTTAAGCAATTCTGTATACAGCTTGAATCTTTGGGTTTTTGGTTGTTGTGACTTCAGTAAAGAGTCATTGTTGAACTTCATATGCTTCTGCTTTCTGACAGAACAAAATGGTCTTTTACATAAAGACATAAATGTACCAATTTAGCTCTGTCTTAGCCTTGGTTTCTGCAGGAATTTCTTAAACAGTACCCTGCAGGCACTGCAGAGAAGTTTGATGACATTAAAATAATCATAGACACATAAAACCCAAGCTATTGATTTTGAGGAAGAAGAAAATTAAGAAAAAAGCCCTGCAAAGAAACTTGTTTTTTTCTGCTCCAGGGACAATTTGCTGTTGCACTTATTATGCTTCCCTTTTGAGGCACCAGCCTTTCCTATGGAAACCATAGCTCCTATGGAGCTTTGGTAATGAACAGTTTAGCTACTTTTATATTAATGTTTGTCTGATAGCAAGTTTTTTTTTCTCTGTTTCAGAATAACTCCTGAAATTTGAGAAAGGCTAGTTTTTACCATTGCTGAACAAGTCCCAGTTAAAGCATCCAAAAGGATTCTGACTTGCAATAGTCTGCAAAATAGACTGCTTTGTGCTTTTAAATACATTCTCTAAAGTCAGTGGGGACTTATGTTCAAATACAAAAGGGAAAGTCATCATTGTGTTTCTGTGGATATGAAAATTAAGCAGCATTTTGCAATGACTCTCCAGTATCTCCAACTTAATTATCTTGACCTATCTTTGAACTTCACTTGCAACCTCTTATTTCCAAAATGCAGTCAGCCTGTGGGAATAGAATTGGATGCTTGAAATTAATTCTTCAAACTACAGAACAGATAAGGCAAAAGGCCACCAGAGTACTTTCCTAGAGTCTGGGATGGAAATTAGAGAACAGAAGAATATAGCAGGTGATTTAGCTGCAATGCCAGGAGTACAAACATTTTGTTAGAAAACTAATGGTGGTGTTTTATTGTAAGCTCTTAAAGGTCTGAATGTTGGAAGAGATGCTGTGTGAGATTTTAAAATGCACAGAAACACAATTATCTGAGTAAAAGAAGTGTTCCTTGCAAAGATGGATTGCACATTTAGGATCCTCTCGAGCCTACAGCAACAACATCAATCTACAAAACAGCAGAGTTGTTTTTCGGTTGTAGTTGTTGTTGTTCGGTTGCAATTCTTTATTGTTTCTGTCTCCCCTCTCATTTTTTATCATGAGACTACAGAAAAAGCTTTTTAAGACAAGTGTAAGTTTCTAGGTTTAAAAGGAATCTTTTTTCAACAATTAGTGCTTATGGGAAAGCAATCTAGGAAAAAACAATATAATTTTCCCCTTTATTCCCTTCCCCCATGGCTCTTTCTTTAAATATGATGGAACCCTAATCTGTGCTCTTTAGAGTAGAGGTAATGAAATTACAGAAAGGATGTGAAAAGTATCTGTGAAGGTAAGCTAATACTTTCCATTGTGTAAGCCACAGATATACTGCCTGAAGACACATAATATGAGAAAGTTAAAGGAAAGAAATCAATATGAGGAAAGATTTTATTTTTCATTTTGGTTTTAGAGATCCATTTGGCAAAGAGTTACTTAAGAAGTATGCTTAGGTTCATTTAATTCATTCTTAATTTATCTGTATTTTCAAGACCTCTGACATGCCAAATAAATAACTCTTCCTATGCAACTGCAATATGCTTATTGAGTCAGTGAGATCCTGCCCCAGCCTTTCTAAAGCACAAAGTCCTGGACTTGATATTCACTGCTGATAGGGATATTTGCATCTGTTTGCTCCTGGTTTGTCACCCAATGCTGCCTCTAAGATGTCAGTTTACTCCTGTTACCATGACACTTACTTCTCATCAGGTTTGTTCCAAAGAAAGCTATACAGCATTTTAGAAATGAAAAATAAATTTCTAACATGTTTTGATGTCCATTCTGATGCTTGGCATTCTCAATTATTAAACATATAACACATCAATTTTCTGTGTGCTTTTAGGAAGAAAGTGGGCCTTTTCATATATTTTAGCCCAAATGAATCTTACTTTGGCTAATTTATAAACTGGCAGTTTGAAACAATAGAACCAATTGTTCCTCCCTGCATGTCTGTGTTTGCATATCCTACGAACAGGTACATGTGTATAACCACAGGTAAATCCCACAAACAGGTAAATGTGTATTCCACGAGTATTTCCAGGGATGTTTCCAAGCATTTAAGTGAGATACTTTAACCACAGATGCACACCTGCTGCACCTACACATCATTCACAAGACACAAGTGATCACTACATATCCTTTTACAGTGAGGTTCTCTCAGCCATCTGCCTGGATCTGGGGTGTTATTTTTCATTCTCATGCTCTGGAGAGATGTGACCCTCTTGCTTTTTGAGGCTGCTTTTTATTTTCAGGAATCCCTCTTTTCTATTCTATTTAATTCAGTTTTATCTGGCCTGGTTTGGTCTTCATCTGAACAGTGAACTCATTAATCTCCTGTCCTTTGAAACCTGTAGGCCTGTTCCCAATTGTGGATTCCTTCAGTCATCCACCCCTGGTGGAGAATTTGTATTTTGTATTGGCTGCTTTAATGGGCTGTCATTTGAGCCTAAGGCTCTGTGGTCCCTACTTCACCTGTCAGCCTTGTTCCTGGTCGTTACTTTTTTAGTCACCACAGTTATGCCAAAAATGCATTCTGTAGATGCTTTTGTTCTGTGTGGGAATTATCAAGAAAGAATTCAAGTAAACTGAAAAATAACATTTTCTGGTCATTTGTCTCTCCAATATAGCTGTTTTTTGAAATTTCATTTAAAATAATAGGATGGTTTATGAATACCTGTTAGGCAATTAAATTTACAGAGGAAAAAAAAGAAATTGAATGGAGAGATGATTGAACTTGTGAGCTTTCACAGTACTGCTTCTTTAAAAGCCAAACAAAATGCTGCATGCGTATTAAAAATAGTGACCCTGATATGCCACCACCACAGCTGTATATATTTATGGCTCAGTATGTTATTCAGTGTCTTGGCTTCAGATAAGATCTGCAGCACAGCTTTAATGAGATGCTGCTCTCAGCCCAAGTGATGTCTGTGTCCTGTTCATATTCAACTGAATTGAATTCATTTTCCAAGTTTTATTGATACAGCTACAAATTAGTGTTGGGGTTTTGTATAGCTCTGAGAAAGATGATGGGTTTTTACTGTAAAAACATTTGGTTTGGGTTTCGTAGTGATAAAGCAGGTTTTCTTATGCTTGCTTGTGTGTTTATGGTTTTAGAATATTATCTTGTTCTAAGGCGCTAGAAATTATTTCAGGATCATCTCCAGTGGTGATTACATTTCATTTAAATCTCTGGAATTTTTAATCAGTGCAACCACAGGTTGGACATTGACATGTATCAGTGAAAGTAAAAGGCCAGAAGTGGTACTATGCAGCAGCAAGGACTGCTGAAACTTCCTAATAAAGCGTCCAAATTAAAGTTTTTTGATGCATTTTTTGGGGGAAAAAAATTCTCTGAAGAGCCAACTATGCAATAAAATATTCATTATCAGGGAGTCTGCAGGTTTTTTCATCTTCCAAATACCAATCTATGTATGTCTTTCACAGGAGAATCCCTTCAAAGAAAGAATTGTGGAGTCTTTCTCAGAAGATGGAGAGGGGAGCCTGAGCTTCAATGACTTTGTGGATATGTTCTCCGTGCTCAGTGAAATGGCTCCCCGAGAGCTTAAAGCAATCTATGCCTTTAAGATTTATGGTACTGTGTGGAGGGACTCTGGTGTGCTTTTTGTGTTTGGAGTAAATGAGTGGTACACTTGGTGATCTTTGGTTCTTCTATTGTTTAGATTTTAACACAGATAACTTCATTTGTAAAGCAGACTTGGAAAAAACCCTCAATAAGCTGACCCGGGAAGAGCTGACAGCGGAGGAAATCACTCTGGTTTGTGAGAAAGTGATAGAAGAAGCTGACATGGATGGTGATGGGAAATTAGGCTTTGCAGATTTTGAAAACATGATTTCCAAGGCACCAGACTTTCTCAGGTATTACTTTAAGAAAAAGAGAGTCTCTTGCATACTTGCAGGTATTGTTTTAGGACATCACTGTGCAGTCTAATACAAGAAGTATCAGACATAAGTATTTTACTAGAGAACTGACTAGGGGATGACTTCTTACCTAACTCAGTTTACTTTTCTAGGGCATATTCCAGTTCTCTCCTAACTTAAGACTAAGAACTCAATGATTTTCAATTATCACTTTTTATGCTCTTCCACCCATCTTGGTGCAGTTCAGGAAAATATTTTGATCCATTATGAGCTCGAATTCAGCCTATAGCAAGGATTCAGCCTATAGCAAGGATCCCAGCTGTCTGCATAGGAATGTGGGTAAATATTGAATACGTGTTACAAATATACATAGAAATACATTGATCTCTTTGCTGTGAAAGTGTATTTTTAAGAACTGTAAAATGTCCTGAAGAACACAGAATAGTACTTCTTTCACGAATGAAACTTCTGAGGAAAAACGTTAAAAGCGATTCAACAATAAAGCAGGAGCACATGATTCCAGTGAACCTTGAGAAACATCAGCCTCTGGAGAGGAGACATTCTATGTGAGTGTCTTTTATACATTTCAGGTATTCCTTGACTAATCAAGTGTATCAACAGAAACCCCTTTAGAACAAGATATGTATCATCATTATGGTGAGGCTCAGCTCAGTAGGAATTCTAATATTTTGTTTACAGATATTTCCAGCTAAGAAAATATCTTCTTTATACTGCTCTCTATGTAGAAGCTGCTGGGATCAGGTAGGGTTTCTTTTTATCAATCAAAAGGCTGTGCTGTTCCAACAAATCTGGTAGAGAACAGTGATCAAATGTGAGGAATTGAAGGCAGATCTGAAGATTCAGTAGGAGCTGCAGTTTCAGAAGTTTCCTGTGCCGTGACTGACTTTACTGCTGTATTGAAGAGGCTTGCAAACTGCTGACTGAGAATTCCAAGCTGAGGATGCTGTGCAGTCCAGTCATTTCCTGAGAAAGATGCAGAGAGGAATGTTTGCCAGTGTAGCCATTGGAATGACTATCACAATTATTTTTCTTTTCCAGTTAGGTGATGTTTTGGGAAGATGAGGAAATGTGTGAAAATCACTGAGTGCTGGGTATTCAGCAGGGCAAGATGATGAGTAAAAAGGGGGATGAAGTGAGATGTGTATTACAGATTAGGTAAGAGAAATTGGAGAGTACCAATAAAATCAAAGGACGAGGCTGCCAAGTACTGAAAGACTGAGCATCCAGTTGCTCAGTTTAAACACATGTACTTGGATCCGTGTCTGTGACAAGGTATCTCCTTCAGGTTTAAGATGGCAATGTGCATATTTAAGGGAGATGTTTGGCATCCCTGGCTTCCAGAGGAATCATAACTTGCCCTCCTTTCAGGTTCAGGAGTTTAGCTGGGTCACGGGATTCATCTCTGAGGTCCTCAGGCCTAAGAGCTCCTGGTTGTATAAAGAAGGGTCTCCTTCCACCTCCTAACCAAAAGACTGGTTTAGAGCCTCTGACCAGGCAGTTTCTATATAAAAGCAGCTTCTGTGGGAATAACAGTACAAAGAAAACCATTTCTTAGGTGGAAATATATGTAAAGAAAATATTAGAATCCTCTGAAGAATCTGATGTTTCTTATGGTTCAGCAACATGTGTCTTGGAGCTATATTGGAAAATGAGAGTGTAATGGAAAAAAGCCTCAGAGTTGAGAATGTGTAGGTTCTCTAGTTTGGTTTCTGTTTTAATTTGAGTTAACAGCTGCAGGAAAACAAAGTGACAGGGTTATAAGATTACTTTTATCCAAACCAATTTGCATGGAAGATTGGATACCTCTGCCTTACTGCGGTTTACTGTTCATTTTGTCTCCAAAGGTATTTTATTTTTTTGGGACATTGTTAGTTCTATTTTTCCTGTATGCACTACATCACAGACTGACATACTTGTTAATACTGAACTTCCTGTTCTGAGGAACTTACTCTAATTTTTTTAATACTGTGTAAATATTGCATTCTAAAGAGAGATTTGACTTTTGGAATGGGATTCATTGAAGTTTAATGCCACAATAGGTTCACCAAAGCCTGACTGGGACTGAACCTAAGCAGGCACTCTCTGGCAGGAGCCAGTGCCTGCCAGCATGTGACAGACTTTGTGACATGGGACAAGAATGCAATTCCTGTAGCTGATCTCTCACCACAAAAAGCCCAGTTCTTTGTCCCATAACAGTCTTGGACACATTACCTATTCATTTACTGAAAGAATGCTTTCTTACATCTTTGTGAATTAATCTCCAGCTCTGTTCCTAGCCTCTCATTTTCTTCTGAGTTTTCAGCTGTAATGGTTGTCTTAAATTATAGCTGTGTGCAGCCAAAGGGCAGGCAGAGCTGTGCAGCTTCACTGAGTAATCTACTACAGAGCATGTAAAACACAGGAAGTGTCTGAATTGCAGATCACCAACCCTATGTGCCAGTGGAAAACTGAACTAGCTTTTTATTGTTGCAAAAAGATATAAAAACATGCTTTCACCTAAAATAAATTGGCCATTTGGAATCTTAAGCAGACATGTGGAAGAAATACTAACCCATCAATGTCCAGGGGCAGTCACAATTTCATTTGGTTTTGCTTATCTCCACTTTTTGTGCCCAGTTGAATGCATTCCAGAATTTAAATTCAAGGAAGCCCAAGAGTCTAATGATTTACACTTCCAGCTGCTCAGCAGCTGTGGAAATGGAATGCCTAGGAACCAAAGCAATAGCCACATTGAAAATGATTGCCAGTGAGCAGTTGCAGATGCTGGGTAACTGCAGTTTGCAAGGATTTTGCTGTGAAGCCATGGGCAGTCAATATTTCTGAACATCTGACCCCAGAATGCCATCCTGCCATGTGGTATGAGAGCCTTCTGAAAATGCTGAGTAACTTGCAAAGCCCCAGATGATTTTTATCTGTAGTAAAGGATTTCTTACTCTGTTCTTTTCCTTTTGTCCCCAGCAAAGCCACATAAAATATCATAAAAGGGGGAAACATAGGATTCCAGGCAGTTAAGTTTTATCCCTGGCTCTGCCATTGCTTGAGCAGATGATCTGTACAAAGCCATGGAACACTTTTTTCTCTCTGCTCTCTAATGTGGGACCAGTGCTCACCGGGCTTGTGACAAACACTGAGAACTTTTATTCAGCTGCAAATAATCAGCAGCAGCAGCATGAGATTTGAAGTTACTGAGGAGGAATATCTTCTTTACTCTTTGAAGGCCAGATTCTAACAGCAATATGCACTCAGGTTTTGAAGCACTTGTTGGGGTTTTTTTAAGCTGTCGCATTATCACGCCTACTTAACATACACAGCAGGCATTAACTTTGACACCATGATCCAGGCTTTGACCTGCTATGAGCTGAAGTTCATCCACTCTAGGTTGACTTATTTTCCTTATCCCATCACTCCTTTCTCAAACCTGTACTTAATGACCCTGTGTAGGTTTAATCTCCTACAGACAGCCTTTGCCAGCTTTGTGCTGCTGTCAGGCAAATGAAGATGCAGTAAAGTCTGTTGCTTGATTTGCACTGCTGTCGTTGAGGATTTTTTTCCAGACTAGAAGAAAACACTGTTAATCATTAACCAGGGAACATCTATGCAGTTGGCTGTTATCCCAGAAGCTGAACTAAGCTGTAAATGATAATGACAGTTACTAGTTCAGAAAATTGGATCCCAGTAGTTTTATTTCACTCAAAATTGTTATCATTAAGAAGCTGCTTGTAGTTTAATGGAAGCATTGGCAGATTGAGCTGGCACTAGCTAAGTGTTCTGTTCTACAAGACTGGTTACATTTTCCACAGAAAATTGTTTTATAAATCATCCTGGAAGTTTCAGCTTATTTGAATGCCTGAGGGTGAAGCCTGCTGTAACAATAGGCAATGGGGTTTGAGAGGAATATGGCATTAGTAATACCTGGGAGCTGCCAGAACCAGACAGGGAAACAACACATTAAACACTGGAAATGCAGTATTTCTGAAACTGTTGTGGGCCTTTGCCCAGCCACTAGCTGATTTTGTGACCCCAATCCTACAAAATGCTGAAGTAAAGGAAGCTCCCTTATAGGGAATGTGTATGTCATAAGACTGTCCCAACATGCAGATTAATTAGTTCTTAAGGACTAATATTTGAGCTAGTGACTTATTGGCAAGAGATGCTTAGCAAAGAAACAGTGGAAGGGAATAATTTTTGTCAGTATTTTTTCAGAATATTTTAGGTGCTTCTTAGTAAAAAGCTGAATCTTCAAAGTCCAAAATGACACTGATAAAAATACAAATTTTTCTAATAATTTTTTCTAATAAATAGATTTTTTTTCTAATAAATTTCTAAATAAATTTTTCTAATAAATTTTCCTAATAATTCTTTCTAATAAATTTTCTAATAAATCCAGTTAGGTAGATTTGGGTAGATTTTTTTGGGGAATCATGCCTCAAATGTTTTCACATACAATGTGATGGATTTTTAGCTCCTAGGCATTACCTGCATGGGAGTTAAATTTTCAACATCTTGGATTTATATAGTCCCTAGACATTTCTTGAATTGTGAACAAGATATTTATAATTCTTTTATTTAAAAAACCTCAGTGCCAGTAAACTATTTGCATCACTATCTGCTTTGTCTCACAGTGCTTAGGCTGGTGTGCCAGGCTGCTATACAGCATATCTTTTACTGTCACCCAGATTGAATAAACTCCTAGAAACAAGGTTCCTAGGGACCATGGTGAATATGAAATTTTATCTCCTCCAAATACATGCCACAAGCTTTCTTTAGTGGATTTCTGATTCTAATCTAATTGTAATTAGCTGTAATTAAGTTAGAGTATTCTTTTGGTAAAACAAAATCCAAAGAGTGTGCATCCAGAAAGTCTGCAGCCTCTCAAATGTTCCAAAAAGGTTTTCTTTCAGTGTAGGCAACAGACTTACAGAGTTTACATACAAAAATACATAATAATCTCTTCTCATTTCAGTCAGTCAAGAAAAACATCAAAGTTGATACTGTGATGACATTGAACAGATTGCTGCCTATAGACAGTGGGGTTTCAGCATACTCTCTTTAAATTGTCTCTCCCTGTCCTGCTGTGATGTTCAGGAGCCCTTCTGAAGCCTGGTGGCAGTTGTAAGCCATGCTGCTTGCCTGTATTCAAGAGCAAATAGAGGATAACAACCAGAACCTCTTTGGCCCAACAAGAACAACAACTTTACCTGCCTAATTTGTTGTGGTTGGGACCCAAATACTGTGCCATAGCAAAAATACCATTGGGAAACACTTAGCTCTGCTCTGATGCCTTAGGTTTCAGCTTTTATATTTTTCAGATTCTGTGCTACTTTAGTGTGTAGTTCTGAGCTTCATATTATGGGATGGTGCGCTCTCTTCATGGAGTCAGGAGACAAAACAATTCCTTCTCAAGTTGGGATCGAGGACAACCAATCCAAGTTTCAGGCCCAAGAGCATAAACAACGTGGACTGAGGAGAGAAAAAACAGGAAGGATGGGACTTTTTAACACAGGGCTATAATTGGACAATTAACTCCAAGATGCAAATGGAGCAGAATTTATAAAAGTGAGAGACTCTGTGACCAGTTGTCCATTTTGGTTCATCTTGGGTGTAGCCCTGGCTGGGCTTTTGTACTGCCCAAGGTGGATCTGTTGAGGTCTTTTAATCTTTATTCTTTATTCCCTGCTTTATTCTTTAACTCCATCTAGCCTCTGTTCTAGGCCTGGTGCTGGATTTCTTCAGCCCGCCTGGCTCCCGCCGCCGTCGGTGAGAGCGGGCCGCCCCCAGAAAGCTGGAGGGCACAGCTGCTCCAGGGCAGACTGTGCTGGGGACAGGACTGCACTGAGGGCAGCCACAAGGAACAGGGAGAGGGCTTCTGAATGTTTTCCAAAGGTGTTTATTCTCCAGAAGATCAGAACCAGAAAGACCCTGAACAAAGGCATGCATCACCTTATATATGGGGCAGGTCCAGGGGTGGGTACAGCCTTTAACCAATTGGGAGAAACTGGGGGTGGAACACAAGCTGGGGATACAATGTTTAAACCAATAGGGGAGTTCAGGGGAGGAGAACAACTTAAACACACCAATGGAGTTTCGAAGGATACAAAATTGATAGGGAAGTTTCTAGAGAAAGGGGCAGGCATGGGAAGGGATTGACATTCAATGGGAGGAGGAACAGGGAACAAAAGGGCAGATTTTTGGGGAGTTGGACAACTAGGGCAAAACTAACAATACAGGGGAGAAAGGAACAATCCATTGGTAGTAAAATATGCTATGACAATACAAAATGGGGAGAGTTATAGAACTGACTACTAGAACCAAATTACAATCAAAAACATGCACTGCAACATAGGTCAGCCTTCACAAGGCATCAGCTCTACAGCCAATAAATTGGGCAATTTAGACTTGATTTAATCCAGTATTGAGCTTGGCCCCTGAGCTAACATTTTCAGAAGATGGAATTTTCTCCCATAAGATTTAAATCTTCTCAAAACATGAAAGAAGAAAGTAATTTTTTTTTTTCACATAGCACCTTCCTTTTTGTACTTGAATGAAATTTTTTTGCATAGTGACAAATGTGTTCATATGTCTTAATCTTTTTCTTTCTTTTGCAGTACTTTCCACATAAGAATCTGAAGATATTTCTGCCAGTCCAGCCTTTCTGAACCTCAGGCAGTCCAGGGACTTTTGTCCTCTAATGAGGGCTTCTTAGAACTCAGCAGAAAGTACTGAAAGAATTCTGGTCCACTAAAAGACAGAAGTATCATGTGATCTACAGGATATTTGGACCTGACACATTTTTATCTTCTTGCACTCTGGTGAAGATGGTTGGTTGTTGGATTGTGGTACTTCTTTTTTTCTCCCCTTTTTTTTTAACAGTCAGAATCAGACTATTATTAAAGGTATTTCCACAGAGTTTTTATATTTATGAATATTTAATACTGCTCTTAAAAGTGAAAAAAAAAAAAAAAAACCAAAAAAAACCAAAAAACAAGCAACAAAAACTGCGAGATTAGCTTTGGTGTGTTTTCCAAGAGTATTTGAAAGAAAGCACGGGCCTTAAATAATGAGATGCCTCTATCACTGTGTTGTACAGCTGGGATCTTGCATGGAAGATATCTGAGGTGAAAGAACTGCACTCAAGATCAAGCTCCCAGTGTTGAAGACAGCCACAGCCCAGGTTTGCCTTTCAGCCAGTAAAATGGCAACTGCTGGGTTTGGTGCTTACCTTCAACCAATATTTTATGGATTGTTGTGTCCTTATAAAACTTGAAATATTTGCCTTTTGTATATGATAACTGTGTACGTGATTCATTTCTTCCCAAGATAAATGTTAAAACTGTGTCCTTATTCTCAAAGGGGCTCCTGCATTTTAGTCATTTAATGGGCTGATAATGTTCTTGAATGGAAGAACATGGTCATCTGTAACTCATGAAGAAGTTGAAGAAGCACAGAATTACTATTAAGGACATGAAAAGATATTTTCTTTTGAAACAAGCTATGCAATCTCTCCCATAAAATGCATGAATGCAGTTCTATCTTTTTCTTTCCTCTCCAGCTGGAAATCAGCTAGATCTTTTTGTTGGGGTTTTTTGGTTGTTGTTTTGCTTTGTTGGTTTTTTTGGGGATTTTTTGTTTTGTTTTGTTTTCTTTTTGTTTTTGTTTTTTTTTAATTCCAGTATTGTTTAGGTACTGGGACCTGAAGACAATCATATGTGTATTAATTACTGTTCTAACAGTCAATAGAAGGGCTCTGTCACTTACATGGCTTCTGTATCAAGGTCATCACAATTAAAACTTTTGAAGCATTCAGTTGTGCTTTGAGAATTTTTAGGCTGACCACATACTAATTTCCTTTCTGATCATTCTTCCAATTACTATAAAGTTAAATCTTTCAAAGGATGAAATGTGTTACATAGAAAACTGTTAAAGTAGAGAACCTAACCTGTTTATAATTTCTGTAGGGATGGTGACACCTATCTACCTCGGAAACTCTTCTGTGTGGTGAGCTTGCAGGGTAGCTTGCTGTTCAGACTATGCTGTTCAGACTATTTACACACTATGACTAAAGAAGAAATATTTCTCTAGCAGTATGTGTGTACCTTAAAAGTTTCAATGGAAATTTTGGATATTCAAGGTATATGGGACAGACATGTCTAAGATTGCACAGTGAAAATGAAAGTAATAACATTTATTTGTAATACATATCTTAGGTCTATCAAATTCATTGATGTTTATAGCATTTAAATGCTTCCTCCTACTGATTTCTGTTTAGATAAAGAAATTAAAACCTGAATTCCCTTACCCAAGTTAAAATTAACAGAAATCAATCCTCAGATTCAGTTCTGATTGAGTAAAAAGAGATTCAAGCCTGTTTTTCATTTTGAGCAGATTAAGTTAGATGTATTGGCTGATTCAAAATATTTGCAAGGCATTGGCATTAAGAGAGATTATGTTAAAATTACTTCCTATTAATTGAAGTATCAGCCTGATTTTTTAAAAAAATATTTAAAGACAGACATTTAATCTTGGAAGTCTTGCAAGGTGTGTAGAAAGATATGATCAGGATGTATTGGTAAAATACCAGGTTACAAGATTTGGGATCAGATTATCCAGACAAAAAGGATCTGGTCCTGATGGCATAGGTCAGTCACTTTTGGCATCAACATTGTTCTGTGTATTATGATTGTTATTATCTAAAATTCCTGTTTTCCTGACACTGTGTGTCATTCTTGGGTTATATCATACTCCCCCCTTAAAGGACAAGTGGCCTTGGAAGTGCTCAGTGTGTTGTTTCCCTGGGTTCTCCCTGACCTAAATGTCACAAAGCCCTTAGGAGACACCTGAGCTTGCAGCCAGATGTTTGACCTTGGAGTCATCCACTCGAGCTGAGAAACAAAGAGAAAAAGAAATTAGGAGCACATTGTGGAGAAATATTCCTGTTCATAGAGACATGTTCTTGCAAAATACAAATATGTGCAGCTGTCCTAACTGCCTTCATTTTTTTTTTGACTTACATTTTGTTACATGACTTACAGTCCTGTAGCAAAAACCAGAGCAACATTGTGTGTCCCTGGCCTTTGAGAGAGATCTGTGCACTCAATCCTTCAGCCCTGCCTAGTGGTGGGTGAATATTTCCAGCACCTGATGGCAAAGGTGAGGGATAGGTTTCTGAAGAGCTTTGTATTTGCCCTTTCACAGTTGTCTATAGCTGGATGTCTTGTGACTGGCAGTTTTCTTTCAGCAAGATTGTTGAGTGAGTAGTTCAGTGGGATGCAAATTTAATCCTGTCACGAGGTACCAAACCTGCTGGACTTTGGCAATTGTATTACTGGCACAATATAGCAGAATCTCTGGCAAGTGTCTCTTCAACCAGCCTTACTCTAAAAGAACTATCAGGGCATGTGGAAAGGAACTGGAACAGTAAAAGAGGTTTAGATTAAAACAGTTTTGGATTTGGCCCAAAAGGAAGAGGACATACATTTTGAATTGCAGAAAAGCATTAAATATAAACAGACATTACTATATTTTTCAAAAATGGACAAAGAAAAATGAAAACCATTACCTAAAGCCTCTAGCAAAACAGCTGTGCGTGTGATCTCTCATTTATATACAGTTGAAGCATCTTGGGGACAAAAAAAAAAAAGAGTTGTGAAAATAAATAAAACAGTATCAAAAAGTAAGAAATAACTTGGTTATTTTAATTGATCGTTGTTTTTAGGAAATACTGTAAGCCAAGATTGCAACAGCTTGCAGGCCAAAATCTGATTTGCATTACTTCCACATTAATTTCCAGTAACTGCTGACTTCAGTGGAATAAACTCATGTCTGTAATTGGATCTGTGTTGGGGAAAGTACTTGAGGTTTTGCTGCAGTTCTTTGTGCCCTCTCATGCCCTTTTAATGTAATCTTAATATGCTGAATGCTCTTTTCTTAACCAACAACCACATGCTCTTCTTTGTCAACAGGCAAAGAAGAATTGGAATCTCTAGCAATTTCTTGGAACAGTCTCCTTTCTTTTTCTCCCTAGGACTAATTTTTATCCCCTTGTGCATGTTTGAGGCATTTACGATGAAACCTCACAAGGTGGCACCACACCACCATAGCAAGTCACAACTTCATTTAACAGTTTAAATGTCCCTGAAATACAGATTACTCTATAGAATCTATGATGCCTCAAACAAAAATATGAAACTGTGATTGATTACTGATTTTAAAACTGTACATAATTGCAGAGAAAGTTTTGTGTTTCTCAACAGCATATCAATAAAAATATGTTTTAATAAAGTCCCTGAAAATTGAAATGTACGTTAAAAATCAAAAAGGAGTTTTCTTGATGAAACTGTAAAAAACTCATTCTAGACACTTGAATAGGTTAAGATTATATTCTAAAATAACAGAATATAAAGTAGAGTTTTTGTTGTGGATGGGAAATGTTATGCTTGTGAGATCAGAATCCCCAGTAAATCAAATTGGGCTGAAATAACAGCAAGATTAAGAAGAGTTTATAATGTTATTGCCCAATACACCTTGTCTGGGACAGACAATGGAGTGAAATTTGATGAGGAAGACATTAAAGATAACAAAATTATAATTGTTCATGTCCTTAGGAAGATGTGTGTCTGAGACAGAAGTACAGAACACGTTCTCCTCTTTTGTCTGTATAATTTTGCAGTTTTGGGTGTCTTGTAGAGATGTGAGTGACACTGAATGACTATCACATTCTCTTTGGTGGGGAAAAAGAGGAGACTGTTCTTGGTGGAATTCAAAGAGCATCAGCATTTCAGATAACAGTGCCTTTATTTAACTCTGAGTTCTGCCATCCTCGTCCGTAAGACATTTTCCAATCTGAACTCCAAGTGAAATTTCCCACTGCCCTTTCCTTTTGATGGTCTCATGTTGGCAAGAGCAGTGAGGAGCCCAGGTGTGCCAGCCCTGGGTGCTCTGCAGTTGCAGTGTGGATGAGCCCTTCCCTCTGCCCTTTCCCAGCAGGAGCTGCTCAGAGCAGATGTTTTCAAGCCCAAAGCTCTGCCTGCGTTGTGCCCTGCCGCAGGTACCGGCTCCGTGGCTGCTGCTGACGAGCCCTGCAGCACAAGGCACCGTCTGTACCCTGCTCTCCAGCCCCTGCACAGGCAGCTTGGGGCCAGATGTGCCTGCAAACGTCGGGCAGAGTGGTTTAACTCCGCTGAAGAGGGTTGTGGGCACCAGGCCAGCCTCCTCCTTGTCTAACTGTAACTTTTCTCCACTGAAATCAGTGGATGTGGCAGCCTGCCAGGAGCAAGGCAACCCGTTGCTGTGGGCTTCATCACAGCTTGGGCAATTCAATAGGGATCAAGCTTGCCCTGTGCTCTGCACACTGACAAGCTCTGGGAATTGGGAGCTGCTGGTTGAAGGGGTGGTAATTGAAGACTTTGGTCTGGTCCCTCATGCAGTGCACTGAGAAAGCAGGTACAAGGTGGCTCTGTTTACTTGATGGAAAAGATTTACAGTTTAGTCTGGGAAAGTATTCATCTCTCCAGAAGCCAGATCCAGCTTTTTCATAGGCCTCTCATCCCCTTGGTTATGGGTGTTATGGTTATGGGCTGTTTCTCACATCACCCTGGAGGCAGCACTTCACAGACAGTGAATTCACGTGGATCATTAGAAACCTTTTATTAGCAATCTAATATTCAGGGATACTGCAATGGCACTTAGAAATAAATTGACAGTCACCAGATCTCCCTCCATCCCAGCTGAAAGGCAGTGGTCTCTTACTTAGACATCTGCTCATAGAATAAGAGGATCACAGAAGATGCTGAGTTGAGCTGTCAGGATCATTGAGTCCAGCTCCTGGCCCTGCACAGGACAGCCCAAGAGTCATTCCAGGTGCCTGAGGGTGTGGTCCAAACTCTTCTACAACTTTGTCTGGTTTGGTGCTGTGTCCACTGTCATTGTGGACTAGTAGGCCCTGAGAGGAAAAAGAATATTGGTATTTTAACCAAAATGGTATTTTGGGTTTTCTGAAAATGACGATGCTTTTTTTTTCTTTATGCGAATAAAAAGTTCTGCATACAAAAAGCTGTAGGTTCAGAGAGACTTCCCTCTAGAAGAAGTTTGAAACTGAAAGACTGTTACTGTTCTGCATAAACAAATAGGTTAATTGGTGTGTATGTTCACAGAAATAAATTCAATTCCAGGAAATTCAGTGAGGCCTTTCATATGCTTAAAAATTTTCATCTCCTGTATGGTCATTTTAATGACTATTGTTCTTCTAATGTTAGTACCAAATATGATAAGGGAGTATATAAAGATTCCCTATTGTAATTTCACGCATCCTCATAATGACAGTGGCATTAGAATTTGCATTCACAAATCCCTCTTACCACACGTCTTTAAAACTTGGCTTTCGGCAGAATTTCCTAGCAAATATTCCTAGTGAAATGACTTAGTCCCACGTGACTAATTCTCAGTATTTTTTTCATTTCCAGTTATCTCCTCTCACTGAAAAAGCAGAGGGAATAATTGATATCCAGAGACGTTAATGTGTTTTGAGGTATTTTCATTATTAATGTCAAACCCTCTGCCTGATTGGCTTAGAGGAGGTTTTTTCCTCACTGTGATAGTTCTGTAGTAGGTATATATCCTTGGGGCCAGATCTCCACAGGACTCCTACTCACTTCAGTAGGCAGGCTTCAGAACAGCTCCTTAAATAATATCTTGCTTTATTCAAGCATGGAATGCATAAACGAAAAATCAAAACCTGCAAATAATACATTATTCTGTTTCTGAAGAAATACTAATACGCAGGCAGAGATGGAAAACAGATTTACTGCAAATATTTTTACTGTCTCATTCTTTATGAGACAGTACGTAAAATGGAAGAAAACATTAAAACTTTGTATGACAGATAAGTGAAGAGGAATTGTAATTATCTTTAGTATGTCCCTTTGATTTTGAAGAGCTTATTAAAACATGAATAGTGAATCTGAGAGTACTGAAAAATGCAAAAAAGCCTTGCTTAGCCATTTCATCTGTATCTGACACATTCTGTTTGAAAGTCTAGGCTTTACTACACTAAAAAAAGAACATTTGAGTTCTCATAAAGAGCACAGGCATTAGGGGTTCTCACTCTATTTTTATTTCCTTTAAAACTGTACAGAACTCAGCTAACATTCCCTCTCATTTGCTTGCTTGAAATGAGGACATTGTGTACACAGAGGCTGCAGACTTCCTGCTAATGCCACTGCCTCTGGCTCCATGAGTAAGCACTTGACAGAGCAAGTTCTGGTAAAGCCAGAGGAAATACTTTACATGGTATCTTCATATTTCTTCCCAATCTCCTTCTGGGAAGAAACCTGAGATTTGTTATATCCTTTTGAAGATATCAGTGTGTCCTTTGAAGATTCACTCTTGTTCATATCTTCAGCTGAGATGGGGTAGAACACCCAGTGTTTCTGCAGCTCCTCTGTTGTAGTCTGGAGAATAACAATGCAGGGAAAATTGAGCCTGTTATCTGAGAAGAGCCTAGCAAAACCCTAAGTTTCATTTACTCAACTTGGTGAAATGAAGCTGAGGGGGTTATGAATGCTGATGAAACACAGGAAGCTTGATTCAGTGACCTGAATTTGGAACCCTTCAAAACCTTCTACCTTTCCTTATCCTATTTATCTAAGATATAAAGCAGGTGGAATTATTTAATTGATGTCTGATCCAATAATCTACAAATGTGATTCCTTGTGGCCTTTAATTCTTTTTATATTTCACTAAAATGGGGGGAAATGAAGGGTATGCCAAAGTAAAGAGAGCCAAGGGCATTTCCCTGGACATCTAATGATTATTCTGCTCCCAAGCAGGATCTTCAATCACCTCCACAACTGCTGAGGTAGCCAATTTCTAAACTTTTTTATCTTAGAAGGACATTATAGGGGCAGGAGGAAAAGACAATCCTGGCAATAATTTTAAATCAAGATTCATAGGTGATTTCATTTTTGTGAATGGGATTTCCTTTCCATGTAAAACCATCATTCTTTTATATTTTTCTACTAATGGTGACACTGGAGTAGTGTTGCTGGCTGGCTGTATTATCCTTTTTTTTCTTTTTTGAAAAAAAAATTATATCCTTTCTTTAATGACTTTTGTTAGCTCACAATAGAAGTATGGGGGTTGTTGTCAGCTGTCATTTATAATTGTCTGTGAGGCATAGTAGGGATTTATGATTTGTTTGGTTTGCATCTTTTATCTATGAGCATAATGAGCTGCTAAAAAGAACTTGTTTAAACCAAAAAAAAAAAAA
>VZRH01004133.1:240613-263203 GCA_013397555.1 Urocynchramus pylzowi | reverse complement strand
CTGGGTTTCATTTTGTTTTTAATTATTATTTTGTAGTTAAAACCTACTTATTATCTTTCCTCTTCATTAGACAGTAAATATAATCCCATGTTTAGTTTTATCTAAGCTATTTTAGCTGAACTGTGCTCAGTTCAAGCAGCCACAGTGCAAAAGAACTTGGAATTCCCTTTGTCTGATAAGGCCCTGAAGTATTTGTTCATAAAAATCAAGGCAGTGTAACTTGTACCTCTGTTTGAAACATGACATGATACATTTCTGTGTCAGATACCATTTTTCAAGGGTTTGAGAGATTCCTAGTGTCAGAGATCTTTAATATTTCATAGTCTTTATCACAGAATGTTCTTTCTACTTCTAATCTTTGATACTTGATAAAAGTAACCCTTTGCTGAGTAATTGGAGGGCACAGTTTGCTTAAAGATGGTCTCACTGCTGGTGCCAAGCAATTGTCAGAGCAAAGGCTGAAAGGCTCACCAGTGATAAAAGAGGGCATCACAGGGTTTTATTTAAGTCAGAGCCCATCCAATATGTTACTTTCTAATATAAATGTTGAATCAAGTCTGAGAGTGTTGTCAAAAAATCTTTAATCACTTCATGAATACTTTATGAATTATATCAAGAAGAATCTGAAAATTGCATTTGGGTCTGTTTAACTTGCCTTTTCAGAGGGTTTGTAGAAGGCTGTAAGCCGCTTTTTGCTATTCATAGCATATTTTGTATTCTGGATTTTTGACTCCCTCTGCCTGCTGGAGGGAGAAAGCAGCTCTCCAGACTAATGGAAACACCGAGGTAGAGCAGCCACTGCAGGTTGTGCAGTCTGTGTTTGCCAGGAGCCCTGGTGTGCTGGTTGGGTCAGCCTGGCTCCTCCGGCCATTGTGAGCTGTGGCTCAGGGCTGGGCCAGTTCCTGGAGTTGTTGGGAGCCCGTGGGGTTGGCTGGGGTGTGCAGGACTGTGCTGCAGCTCTGCATGGCCTGCCCATGGGGCCCCCACTTGCTCCAGTGCACAGGAGATTTGGCCGGGGTGGGTTGAGGCGGAGCTGCATTCAGGAATCCTCACTGCTGCAGAAAGTGTCTGGTGTCCTGCAGAGCTGTGCCAGCATTCTTGGCTCTGGCAGTGCCCGGCCTGGCCTGGCACGGGACTGCCTCAGGTCTGTGAAGGTCACTGACTTGCAGCAGCAGCAGTGTCACTTTTAGGATGAATAACTTGCAGGATGAAGCACACCCTGAAAGCTGGGTCAGTGTTTTTGTGACACTGCTCTGGACTTAGTTCTGATTGGCTATTTTGTCGATCACTCATGAAATAATGCATTTGTAAACGTCACTCAGGTCCTGTCTCTTATCAAAAGGATGTGGCTGCAGTGAGATCTCACTGAGAAGTCTGCGATTTATAAGGTTCATTTGAACTGAATGTTTTATAAAGTATTCTGTTTTTAGCAATTTAAAGTAAACCTTGAACAATGTCACTAGCAGACTTAGCAGTCTATGACTTTACATAGCCAATATTCTTTTACTTATTGAAGGTTATGTTTATTTATTTTTCTTTCTCTCTTTTCTTTTTTTTTTTTTTTCTTTCTTTTAATATAGATTTGAGTATCCTAAGTCAAAATGCTTCAGCAGAGAAAGCTAGAAATATTCTAGCTGTGGAGACTTCTCCTACAGACCTGGTGGGGGAACAAGCAGCTTCCCAGCCTGCACCAGTCCAAGCAAGTGCCATCAATTTCTCACTTAAACAATGGAGTACTGAGATCAAGTAAGTTGAGAGCCAGGGAGAAAGAGTTACCCTGAGATTGGTAGTTCCTGACCAAGACTATTTCCTACATTGGTATGTGGTCAGTGGAGCTTCTTAGAATGATGGGAGGTAATGGGGTGGATTTGTTTCTTGTATCTCTTCAAGTAAACAGTTTCTTTACTCTGTTTACTGTTTGAAGGTTTATGGGAACATTATTGTGTACATCACTGATATCTGAAAGGGAGGCTCAAGTCTTGTACAGCACTTCCAGTGATGGCTTTGCTCTCTGAACCCCAGTGGTTGTTGAGGCTGAGTTGTATTCTCAGCCACTGCTGCTTTTTCATGGAGCTGTCAATTCCCAGCATTGTAGTAGTCATAGTACTCAGTGCATAGGAACTATTTTTAGTGATGACAATCAAACCAATAGAAATCCTTATTTTTTGTTTTCTTCTTAAAAGAAATGAAAACCCACTTGAAGTGGGCACAGATTTGAAGTGGATGTAGTTCAAATTCCTGAGCAAAAATGTGGCAGACCCCTTCTGTACAACATCAAAACCCTTTAGTATTAATTGCTTTAAGGAAAGCAGTCCCATTGGTTTTCAGCTCTCCTGTTGAATTTCTTTCTAAGAGAGAATGTGGAGTTTAGAGTTGCCTGGTAAGAGATCAGCCACCGTTTAGAGAAGAGGTGTAGAGATGCCAGGGGGCACTTCCTGAGACACTCACTGAGATTGGGTGTCCAGTCCATCATCCCCCAATTCGATCTACTTAATTTGCGTGGAACATCTGAACAAAGAAATTAGGCTTCCTGCCCCCAACAGGAATTATGATTCTTTCTGGAAGAAAATGAAATCTGTAGCATAAATGGGTCTTTGCCAAGCTTCTAAATTGATTGCTAAAATAGTTTTATTAATAACCATTAGGATTATTTTTAATTTGAAATATTTATCAGTTCATCAGATTATAAAAGTTGTGCACTGCTTAATGATTGACTTAGAGTTCATGTTGATAAGATGTTAAATCTCTTGTGAAGCTGAAAGACTGGCTTGGATCATCAAATGATCTTGAAAGTGTAATATGGGTTATTTTCTGCTTAAGTTTTGAAGAGAGAATGTGGATGATTGAGTGAAAGCATCTTAGTGAGCTTGCACAGACTGTGTGGAAAGTGCCGAGATACTAAATACATTTCCAGTTTTATGCCTAAAATATTAAACTGGTTCATATGGGCTGATTTGGAATGTTCTTATGTAGTTGAACAAAGGCTTTGCAATACTGAGCTATGTTAATACTCATGGACATAAGAGTGGACATTTCCTGAGTGCGTGATGGTTGTGGGGGAGCTGGGTCACATAATCTCATCCTGCTGGGAAATGTATTGTTCTCCTATAGAATTATCTGGCTGGAATTCAGAGGCTACCCCTGAAATGTTCTTGCAGATAGTTGGCCATGTTCCACCGTAGAAAAGAAAAGCTGCAAAGGAGTCTTGTCATCAGCATTTCAGCTGCAGCAGGTCTCTTGAATGATCCCAAGTTTTCCATTAATCCCCAGTATGGAGCTATAACGTACATGTGTTTTGACTGCATGCTGTTCAGTTTAATGCTTGGCAGTTACCCTAAAATTCTAAACTACAACTGATCAATAAAGAGATGCTGCTTGTAAATCCTAACTTTGTTTTGTACTTGCCCATTGCAAAAACAAAGCTGAAACAGGGGGATGCAAAAGACCGTGGCATTAAAGTAAAATAATTCTTCTGTTCTTGGAATTTAGCTGTTGATTGCAAGTGCTATTTGGTAGCTATGTTTTATTTTCTTTGAGCTTTTATTTGGTATTGGTTTTGTCTGTGTTTTTAGCTCGTTTTTAGTTTGTACTGTTAGAATTGTGAAAAGCCCCTTATAAAAATAATGCAAAATGGAGAAATATTTGTCACTTTTTCCTGCTGCCTTTTTCACAGAAATTCCATGTCCTCCTTAAGAAAAGGAAGTAACGAAAATCGGAGGAGTATATTTTATACCACTGAGGAGTGGGAACTGCTGGATCCAACCCCAAAAGACTTGGAGGACTCAATGGCTCTGGAAGAAAAAAGGAAACACCTGGCAGAAGGAAGTAAAGGTAGAAGTGGAGGAAGGAAGGGGATCATATGCCTTATCTTGTTTAGCATAGAGTACCTTGTTATGTCTGTCTCTAGGAGACAAGTGGAAGCTTATCTTTTTCTTCACAAACCATATCCAGAGCTCTGTAAACTATTTTTTAAAAAATCAATTTCTTAGGATGTGTTTGGGGTCCTCTGCCATTCACATGCAAGAGAATAAAGACAAATCTTATATATAAGATATATATCATATCCACTGGTTTGGGTTTCCTGAGCATGCTTCTGGTTCGTTTTGTCACATGAGTTGCAAAGTAACAAGGCAGAGGGAAATGCTGATGTCTGTAATTGCCCACTTGAGTGTCACCCACCGAAGCAGAATTGCCTTTAGACTCTGTGTATGTAGCTGTTACCTTGGCTTGCTTCTGAAATGGGGCAGAAGCAGGGATGGGCATAAGGCAGCAGCTCATCTGTGTATTGTAACTGGTTCTCAGATTCGACCAGTGTCTGGAATTACCTTGTCAAGATGTTTTTACATCTCTTCAAGAGCACCTTAGGTGACATCCATGTGATTTAATCTGTTAGAAAATATCCTGTATATGGAGGTGACACCTTACATTGAATCCTCTTACAGGAGCAGTAGGCTGTGATACCAGAGAAGGTTTTGCTCTGGTTATTTGAAGCAAAGTTTACTTTGCCATAGTTACGAATACCTTTTATTTGCTGTTATGAATTGTAAAATTCTCTTCATGTCTTACATGAAAAGTGTTAATTTATGAGCCAAGTCTTTTATCTGGGAGGGGAGAAGATTTTTGAGCTTTTTTTTTCTCCACCAAAGGAAGCAACTTGGAAAATGAGGCATGTTTAACACTATTGTATTGAGTGGTTTGAAAGCTGCTCAAAGTCTAATGTTAATGAGTATATTTTTTAAGGAAATCTGAATGCTTTGAAATGCCTTTTTACTAAGTGAACCGAACTAGAAGGAATTGTTTCATGCAGGACTGACTAGTTCAGCTTTTCCATTTGATTTTGGCCGCATTCCACACAAAGCAAGGCGCCCGCTGAAGGATATGATTGGATCAAGCAAAAACCGCAACAGCAGCGACTCCTCCCCAACAGAGTGGTGTTCTGGCAATGGGAACAGACTGGTCTCTGAACTGCAACTGAAGTATCAAAGCCAGCAGGAAGAGTTGGAGAAGCTGAAGAAAGATCTTTTGAGCCAAAAGGTAATTAAATCTTCAGGCAAAGTGCACCAAAGCAAATGGGTCTGGCAGGTGATTGTGAATTTAACCCATCTCACTGCGTTAAGACCTGGTTGGTTGTTATAAACTGGTGGTTCTGAACAAACTTTTGTGTACAAAAAAAGTCTTGAAACAAGAAGGACCATCTTTTACATCTGTTGAGGATAAGAGCCATGAATAAAACTTCCATTTGCATACTGGTCATTGGATTGGTTTATCTGTCCTCCTTGTTCTCTGAAGTTAACTTGTTCGGTGTCTGCCAGGATCCTGGCTGATAGTCATAGCTTCTTTTTCCCTATGTACATAAAATATCTTGGGAACTTCTCCTTTTAGATTCTCTTTGTCTTTTGATTCTTTCAGTGCTAGTGCTGTGGGTAGGATATAGACCTGGCTTCTTTCTCTCCTCAGGAGGAGTTTTGTAAGATAGGCCTAACCATAATGTGCGTATATAGACTGGACTCACATGGTGGTCATGCTTGTGTGCCCTCATAACTCCAATTTATTCAATACCTTGGTTTTATCTAAAAAAACTTCAACTTATTTTAAGAAGAAAAATGTTTTATGTGGAGCAGCTACTTCTGCTATTTAAATTTTCCTTTGTGTGAGGTGATCAAAGGGAAACCAAAAGAGGAGTCTGAGCCCCATATTTATACTCATTTTAGGCATTATCTTTCCTAGGATTACATTTGAGCTGAGTCTGCTGCTGTGGGAAATCTCATTGGTCTAGTGCAACACTGCATTCACAGCTGCTTCTGTTTTAATAAGAAGAAAAACAGTGTCTTAGGTGGTCATTTCTGTGGCAAGATTTTCTAAGCAGCCTTTCATAGACTTCCTTTTTGACAAAGCAGCGTTTGTTTTTTACCTCCTTTTATTTTCTCCGCATCCGTTAGAGAAGAGAGCTCTTAGTTACCTTTGCTTTTTCCATTCTGTAACCATTTCCTGTTAACTTTTTGGGCTTAAGCCTCTTCCTGTTCACCCTACAACAGGATGCCTTGCTTGCAAGCAAGGCTTTTTCAGCTTCCAGGTAACTGCTGGGCCTCAGCTGTCCACTCCTTTTCCTTAGCCTGTTGTAGCCATTTCAGGCAGGATCCTTAGCTCAGTGAAGGACACTGAAGCCATCTATGCAGGCCAGTCATTGTAAGGTGGTAGCCTGCTAGAAATCAGGGTGTAAAGTGTTTCCTTTTCTCTTTAAAACACCAGCATGAGGTCTTAACCCATTGTAAAACTCTATTTTCCTTAAATTAGATTAATTAGATTTCTAAGCTATAAAGTTCAGAAACTTAAAATTTCATTGGGTTTTTTTGCTGTTGTTTTTTAATTCTCAGGAACTTGTTAGACTTCTGCAGCAAACAGTCCGATCTTCCCAATATGATAAATACTTTGCAAGCCGCCTTTGTGAGGGGGTTCCCAAAGATACGTTAGAGCTGTTGCACCAAAAAGATGACCAGATTTTGGGCCTCAACAATCAGCTTGAAAAGTTAAGTCTGGAAAAAGATAGTCTCCAGCAGGAAGTCAAGAATCTGAAGTGTAAAGTTGGAGAACTCAATGAACGGCTGGGAATGTTGATGGAAACTATTCAAGCTAAAGATGAAGTCATCATGAAACTCTCTCGTCAACTCAGCGAGTGTGAGGACAGCACATCCTCTCAAAGTGGAGCAATAAATTCCCCCACGGCCACCTGCACTACTAAGGAACTACAGGAACTGGACAGACTAAAAGTAAGAGCACTGTCTCTGTCTTGATGCATAGGGGAATCTCTTCTCTCTGTAAAAGTACTTTTTAGCCTGCTGTACTGTTTGAGACCACTGCAGCAGTTCCCCAGGACACTCATCAATGGAGGCTTTCTCAGCTTGGAACCTCAACTTTGAGCTGTTATGTGACAATCTAACCAGAACTTCCTTTCTTTGGACCATCTCTAGTGCAGGGCTATACTTCCAGTAAATTAATCATTGGTGTGGAGCAGAAGAGATGTAAGAAATTATCAGAGGAGCAGGAAGGGTTAAGGGTAAGAGGAAAATACAAGCATGGAGAAAACAAACAGAAAGCTTGCTTTGTTTTTTTTTTATTTTAAATATCAAAAGTGAGGCAACAAAGAGCATGTAAAAAAGCAAAGGGAAGCTCTGAGGAGACAAAAAAAGAGGGAGGAGTTTAAGAGCCTGTTTTACTAAAGTTGCTACAGCTCCTACTAATGCTTTATTCTGTAACATACCTCTCTGAATGTGTCACAAGTCCTTAATGGAGTTACTGAAGTTACCCACTTTGCTCTAAACAGGCTTTCTTGCCTTTGGGTAAAAGTTGTATTTCAAATTGATTAACATTCCAAAGAATTTGGAATATAAATAAGTTGCTTAAAGTATGCTTAAACATACATAATTTTCTTTCTTATATGTGAGCCTGGTAAGTTTTAATAAATGAAGTTGAAACTAGAAGTCAGTGGTCTTGGCAGAAAGCAGATAGAGCTCGTAGATGCTGGGGAGTGTGAGAGTCCTGTGGCTGCTGGGAGGGTACCAGCCTCATCCCACAGGCTCAGCTTTCAGAGGCAGTGCTTGTAGCCAGGATTAGGCAGGGAAGGTCATTGCTAAGGATTTATCTTTCTGTAGGGAGGCAGACATGAAACTTGTACTTTTAACGAGGGCTGGTGAGGGTGGTGGAAACCCGAGGGGCATTCATCTCCCCTTTTTTGTGTTGCTGTGGCCTCTGGGATGGGCTCAGCCTGCATGTTCCTATTCTCCCTGCCTGTCCCCTGACAGCAGCCAGCTGCCTCCTGCAGGCAGTGGAGCCCTGGGAGCGATGCAGGTGAGGCACAGCACCACCCTGTGCTTATATTTGGCATGTGTGTTTCATTTACATGCAGTCCAAAAATAATATTTGATTTGAGCCTGATATTTTTAATTAAAATCCTATTAGTAGCTGCTGTTTCTATGCTCTAGGGTGATGTATATCTGACAGGCATAATCCACTTTTTTTTTTTTTTTTATCAACAGGACAATCTTCAGGGTTATAAGACCCAGAATAAATTTTTAAATAAGGAGATTTTGGAACTTTCTACTCTACGAAGAAATGCAGAAGCAAGAGAGAGAGAATGGCAGGCAAAGGTCAGCGTATTCTCACTTGGCAATGTCTAAAGCAGTTTTCCACACTTTAGCTGTAAATCTACCCAGGAAATGGAACCATTTAAATGTATTAAATATGATAGCTTAAAAAAAAAAAATGCCCTCTCAGTCCTTACAGACCAATCTTTCTGAATGGATTCTTGAAAGAATCCATTCAGAAGAAATTGCTTTTAAAATTGTGTGACCCGCTGGAACGTTTTGATAACTTATGAACAAAGGCATGTGCATGTCTGAAAACATTGTTTCCTCAGAATTAAGGCTGTAATGATTTTTTTTCAAGGTCAGTGACAGGATGTGTAAAGATTTGATGGGTCACTATTGAGCTTTCTCCTGAGCAGAAAGGATGACTATGATATGGTGAATGTCATTTCTGTCTGGATGAATTTGAGTGTAGAGATGTTGCAGGTAAATAATAAAGATTTCCAGTGCTTGGGGTTAGGGAAAATAAACTCATCTGTAACTAAGGTTAGATACCTGTAGCTGGTTTAGTAGGCTTTGCTTTTAGTTGTTGGGAAGCCATGCACTCAGTGGCCAGGCTTAAATGCTGTATTTTTGGCACAGAGGTGTGTGCTTACAATTCTTACATTCTATTGCCTAACTCGTATGCCACTTAAGTTGTCCTTATTGAAACATGCACAGACTAAAGCTGCTACAATGCAACCATTTTGTCCTTTTAAGGTATTTCATTCAATGCAGTGATAATTAAGGTTTACTCAGAATTTCCATGTGCAAAATTACATGTGGTGGAAAACATCTCGTCTACTGTGCTACTTTGTGTTCCAGTGTTACAAAAATGGTTAAGTTAAGCTGCTGTTCTTGACTTAGATGTTTCTAAGCAGCATAAACCAATAGAATAGTATTGAGCCAGGTTTTAAAAGGAATGTAGTACAAAGTAAATGTCTGAAGATTTGTATCATGTATTGTTTTCTGCAGTATACCAGCTTAGAAGCCAAACTCTGCCAGATTGAAAGTAAATACTTGATCTTGCTTCAAGAAATGAAAACTCCTGTTTGTTCTGAGGATCAAAGTCCTGCTCGTGAGGTTATCACGCAGTTGCTGGAAGATGCCTTGAAAGCAGAACCTAGTGAACAGCCAGAACAAGCATTTTTCAAACCTCACCTGGTCAGGTAGTTTGGTCCTATTAAATTAAATGTATGTGTGTCTTGGCCAGTGGGCTCTATTATAACATTGGAATACAGACAGTGAGAACGTATTTGCAGGTTTGGGTTATTTATTGTATTTCCCTTCATTACTGAGTGAATGGTCATGAAATCCTTTTAGCTGTATAAAAACATTGTCTTGGGGAAGACATCTGGTGCAGGTCGAGATGCAGATTGAGCTCTGGGTGCTCTAATCTGGAAGATGAGGGACCATGAGGCTTGGTGGCACCAGCTAGGCAAGGGACACCGGGAGACACAGCAAGGCCTCAGGAGGAGGGGGCTGTGAAGACTTGGACTGTGAGGGGCTAAAAGCCCTGAGATTCCTTTGTTGAGGGTGCTTCGTGGCACAGCCCAGTGTGTCTGTGTGCCTTGAATAAAGTGTTTTGTGGGCCTGAGACTGCTGAGGGAAGCCTGGGGTGGAAGCTGTGAGGAAACCTGGCCTGGCTGTGAGGGTGAGGTGTGCGGGGCTGAGCGGGGACTGTCGGGGCCTTTGGCCCCTGCAGTGACAGTCTCTGTTGGGAGCGAGGCTGCCAGGGAGTCTCGGAAATGGTCACACTGGGAAGTTTCACTGACACATTTATCATGAATTGAGATACAATATCAAACTTAGACAAAGGTACTGCCCTATAGCTGCTGAAGGTGAGCTGCTGAGGAGATGGGTACATTCCAACTCCACCATGTTGTTAAATAAATTGTTTAATTTGTGTAGTAATATATACAAGAACACGGACACCAAGTCTGTTGTATATGGAATTGTACAAGTAATTGTTAAATAAAGAATGTACTTGAGAAAAATGTTTAGTAAGAAGAACTTGAGAGCTGTGGAGAGTGGCTTTGAAGTAACTTTATGGTGGGGACTTGAGAGCTTCAGGGTTACTGAATACATTTTTAAAGCCTTTTTTCTTCCTCTCCATTACAGTGAATATGATATATATGGTTTTCAGACTATCCCAGAGGATGATGATGAGGAGAAACTAGTAGCAAAATCACGAGCTTTGGACTTGAGATCACTTTCACTCAGTGAAAATCGAGAGATCTCCACAGGAGTGAAATGGGAAAACTATCTTGCAAGCACAATGAATAGAGAGATGATGCGCTGTGTGGAACTGAAGAACCTTATTCGGTCTGGAATTCCGCATGAGCACCGTTCCAAGATGTGGAAATGGTGTGTCAATCTGCATGTTAAAAAGTTCAAGGACAGCGCAGTACCTGGCTACTTCCAAATCTTGCTTCAAAAAGCTCTGGAAAAACCAAATCCCGCATCTAAACAGATTGAGTTGGATCTCTTGAGGACTTTGCCAAACAACAAACATTACTCCTCCCCAACGTCTGAAGGGATCCAGAAGCTGCGAAACGTGCTGCTGGCATTTTCCTGGAGAAATCCTGATATAGGATATTGCCAAGGGCTCAACAGGTAAGATTTTGCTTATCTTGGTTAATAACGATGCAGTGAAACACTTAGTGAGCCTTTCAAATCCCACGTATAGCAACACGGTTTAAAACAACAGTTTGCCGTATGGGTTGTATGCTCATAATTTATAGTAAACAAATAACTACCACATTTTTTAAGCCAATGAAAAAAGCAGTTGACCTGGATAATAAATTTTGTAAAATCAACTTGGCATCAAGACTGGAGCTTAATTAACTCTTAATTAACTCTCTGAATTAAAACTCTTCAGAAACGACTACTTAAGTGTAGTTTTACATTGACATCATGTCAGTTGTAGGGGATTGTGTTGCTTTTTTGTGCAAGAATTTGTTAGGTTTGTTCTTATTCTAAAGCAAGCAGAAAAAAAAAATGCTTGAAAGCTTTTTTGTTATTGTTAAGGCAACACATTTCAGCATTTTCCCCTGATGTCTTCAATCAGAATTGCAGAATTTAAAGGGGATTCTTGTGTTACAATGCTAAGAAAAATTCTGATTCCTTGCAGTTGGCCTTTGCCAGAATAGCTTTGCTGCTGGGAGATCTGTAGTAAAAGAAGGTGCTGCTTGAAACAGGTGTGTTGGTCTAACACCCTGTCCCACACCCATGATGTAATACTGTAGATGTCCACTTGTGCACTGTTTTATGTACTAGCATAGGCTTTTGAACTTAGAGCAGCTTTGTCTTTTGAAAGAGCACTGAAGAAGTAGTAGAATAGAAGCAGTGAGTCATGTGGTAGAGGTGGTGAGGTGGTGGTGGTAGCAGTAGTAGTAACGTGGAAACCTCCACCTAACACCCTTAGAATAAACATCTCCTTTCTAAACCAGTGTTTAGAATAAACATCTCCTTTCTAAACTAGTGTTTTCTCTGTGTTTGGAGAGCTCCTAAAATTGGCAACAGTAACACTTCAAGAAATTCTTAGAGCAAGTTTTTACCTTTTTCTGTTTTGTTGTTTAGCTGAATACAAATACTTGGTGTGGCTGAGAAGGCATGGCTTTGCCCCATCTTAAGCTTCATCAAGTTTTGCTGTTCAATGCTCTGCTGTTAATACATTTATCTCTGCTGAACAGAAAAAAATACTGTAATGGTTCTTACTATAGTTTGTATCTTTAATCATCTTCTCCTCCAAATAAACCCTGTTTTCAGGTTGGTAGCAATTGCACTTCTGTACTTGGAACAAGAAGATGCTTTTTGGTGTCTAGTAACAATAGTGGAAGTTTTCATGCCTCGTGATTATTATACTAAGACACTGCTGGGATCCCAGGTATGTGCTCTGCTGGGATAAAGCCTGGTCCTGTAAACTGCAGCCAGTCAACAGCTTTCCTCTGCAACTGCCTGATAGGCCTCTTTGGAAGGGGATGGGAATGGAGTTGGCAGAGGTGGGTTCCAAGCACCAGAACCCTTGTTTGGACGAGGACTCTAACAGTGAGGTAGTTGTTCAGTGTTCTGCTTGGAGTCCTTAACCCCCCTTCTCATTGACAGCTTCACAACCCTGAGCTGTGTTATTGTTCCTTTCCTCACATTTGGGGGATGGTGGTGCAGGGCTCTGGGGAGGGTGGGGTGAGAATGCATTTGCAGTGCTGTAGGCAGTAGCCACTGTAGCATTCCTGCTTCCAGGTGATGCTCTGCTCCAGGCTGCCTTCTCCAGCCAAGTGTTTGCCCAGCATGCTCTCTGCTCCTGTGCTCCTGCACAGTGCAACACTGGTGACCAGTACTAGAAACACCCCTCCAGTGTGTGAGACCGGGGCTGGGTTGAGAAGCAGACAAGGGCAATCTGCAGTGCAGTAGCTGTGTGTGCTTTGGGTGGATCTAGCTTGGAAATGTGAGCTAGACAACCCTGGGTTTCCTCTGGAAAAACTTGCACTCACAGATTGGTAACAGCCTTGCTCTGAATGATGTGCTGGAAAATTGGAAGTATAACACTCCACTTGTCATCTCTTTAGGTTGATCAGCGTGTGTTTAAGGATTTATTGAGCGAGAAGCTTCCACGACTACACGCTCATTTTGAACAATATAAAGTTGATTATACTCTCATCACTTTCAACTGGTTTCTTGTGGTTTTTGTGGACAGCGTGGTTAGTGACATCCTTTTCAAAATCTGGGACTCCTTCCTCTATGAGGGACCAAAGGTGAACTGAGTGGGCTGAGTTTGTTCATTTGTTACCTGATAACAAAGTACTGTGGTGTTACTGAGTGCGGGGCTACAGGGAGGTTGCTTTGCAAAATTCCTGTCAATTAAAATGACTGGTAGGAAAAAAAGAAGGGAGGAACTGTGCATAACCATTCAAAACATTTTCTAGCTTTTGGAAATAGGGGCTGAGGCAGGGAAGGGAGATAGAGGGAGATGTGACTAAAGGGCTTAAGTGCAGCCTGTGCATGAGGAACTCTTGTTGGGGGTTTATAAAGATGGTCATGAGACTCAGTGTATTCTGTACTTACAAGGTACCAAATATTGTATGTATTTTTATCAGGTAATATTCCGATTTGCCCTGGCACTGTTTAAGTACAAAGAAGAGGAAATCTTAAAGCTGCAAGATTCGATGTCTATTTTCAAGTACCTTCGCTATTTCACACGCACCATCCTTGATGCCAGGTGGGTAACTCACACTGGGGCAGCACTGAAGGACTTGTAGTGGGCCATGGGAGATGTCTGTCTTGTGGCTTTGTGTGGAGTGGCAAAGCAATAGCTTTGGCTGTTGGGGTGTTTTCTGGAACAATCAGTGGTGGTCGAAGAGCTTTGGCTAGAGCTGTCAACTCTTTGTTTTGATTTGCCGAGATGATCGAAGGATAGATGATGAGTCTGAGGATACTGCTTCTGTCTTTGCCTGCTATTAAAAAATCTTGTCTCTTCCTTGAAGTTCTAGTGACACCTGTAGATATCACTGTGTGGTTTTTATCCATGAAATATGTCATGTTAGAAGCTGCTAGGATGTGTAACTCCGGGTCACTGGGGATTTTGTAAATTGTCTTGTTGAGGGAGTCTGATGTGGACAAAAAATGATCCTGTTGTAGAGGAAAAATTCAGAAATATTTATTTGTGTAGAATTTAGGGATGTTCTGAATGGTTAAAATCATTCTGCACAGAGTTTCTAAGTTCAAACTCTGTAGTAAGAGAAAGGTCTTTACAGACACGTGCATAATTATATTCTAGTTACAGGATGTCATAGCTGGGTTTTTCTACACAGCCATGGCATGTTGTGCACACGTAGAGAAGCTGCTGGAATATCTTCTGTGTAGAAAGAGAAGGAAATCATTCCTTGATCACTCAAAAATACAAACCTACCATTAAATAAACTGTCCAAAGAAGTTTTCTTAATGCTTATTTCTGATAATACAAATAGAATAAATTAAATATTCCTGTTCCCCTTTTTTCCTTAGTAAACAAAGATGTTTTTGGGTGTAGATCAGCAATAATGATGTAGTTGGATGCAGTCTTTTTGGACTTACTAGACTGACCAGTTGCTGCGTTTGCTGGGACTGCAGGATGGTATGATGCAGTGTGGCTCTGGAAGGGGGCTGGATCCTCTGTGGTGCTTCACATTGTACCCTGGCAAGTTTGGCTTGACACTGGTCCAGAGATCTCTGTGCTCCAGCCAGCAGAACTCCCAAAGCATTCTCACTGTGTTGGAAACTTTGGCTTGTCCATGTTCTGTATCATCCTTGTCCGCATCTGTGTTGTCCCTGGCTTTATCTGGTCTCTTGATTGTCAGGTTATCTTGGTTAACTGGAGAGCTGAGTGGTTTGGGATTGAAGGAGCTGCCGTGGGTTCTGTGAAGGAAGTTACCCAATCTGTTTTGGTAACTGGATGTACTGAGTATTCAGTGTAGCCAAGGAAGCTCTGACCCAAGCTTATGTGTTCTGCTCAGCATTTCAAGGCTGTGATCTTTATAGCAGAGTTTACAGGTGGCTTGGGGAACTCTTGAGCGTTTGATTACACTTTATCACTTGAAATAATACTAAGCCTGAATGCTTTATAGAAATTTATTGAAATATTGATAACATCTGAGACCTATCAAGTGTGACAGAGACCAGAGATGTGACATATGATAAAAGTCGGTATGGATGAAGTCTAGAAGCCCACCAAATACGAATGATTGTCTTCTACCATTGTGTAATCTTGCAGGAAACTGACTGCTATTGCTTTCGGAGACCTGAACCCTTTTCCCTTACGCCAGATCAGGAACCGCAGGGCCTATCACCTGGAGAAAGTGCGCCTGGAGCTGACGGAGCTGGAAGCCATTCGCGAGGACTTCCTGCGGGAGCGAGAGACCTGCGTAGAAAAAAGAGACCTTATTAGTGATGATGAGGAGGATAGCTGAAACTGCTTAATATAAACTGTTCTTTGGGATCATGACCAAAGTGAGTTAACCTCCAAAACACTTTATTAATCCTGTCAAACAGAATGTAAACTTGTTGCTTTTGGAAATATGCAGGACAGATTTCCAAATCCCAGCACTTTCAGAAATACCACTTAGTATGGAGGCCAAACACTTCTGTTTACATTTACGTTCCTGAAATCATTTGTAGAGCACTTAGTATCTGCCTCAGTTTGGTCAATCAGCTGAATTGACAGTTGTTTTCCCACAGTGCACCATTAATGTCTGGATGTGAAACAATAAGAAAAGTCCATGTTCTGTTTCATTCATTGCCATTCTGAGTTTAGGGGTTTTTTGATGTAATCATGTTTTTTGTAGTGCAGGCTCAATGTGAGAGGACATCCATATTTCTTGGATTCAGGTTGGCTCCATCCAGCCTTTCTTGAGGTTGCTAACCAGAAAAGCATAGGATGAAGATTCCTTTGTCTTTTCCTGAATTGTCATGCAATGGATTACCAAACAGAACACTTGAATATATGTACTCTAAAAAAAAGAAAAGTAAAGGTAAAATAAGTACCTATTTCTGTCACTGACTATCTAGTGTGTACTGAAATAGTGATAGCAAACATTTCTACTTTCCAGGGAAGCTGTGTTGATAAAGATTCTCATTAATGGAAAGGGGTTTACAGATCAAACTCTCTTTAATCAATTTTATTTGTATTCACTATTTTGATTGCAATGGTTCAAAAAGGCCACAACCAAACTCCAGATATTATGGGAGAATGGAGCTTGTCACAGGAGTACCATGCTTTAGGAGCTAATTTTTTGCATATCTGTTGAAGGGTTGTATTGTTATGTTTTTCTTTTTTGTTTCTGTGAGGGGTTTTTTGTTGGTTTTTTTCCCTTTTATTTTAATGCTTCTTCCTCTTTAGGACCTAAGGTGAAGTCTTGCTCTTTAAGAAGAAACGCAGCGTTCTTTCTGCATGATTGTAGAACTGTTGTACAATAGTGGTAGTGACTGGGTTCATAAAATAAATATTTACCAATCAATCAAACGAAACCTAAAAGTCACAACGTGCACACGGGAACCGAAGATCCTTTTTCAACAGAAAAATGCAATATTCTCCCAATGTTCTCAGCTTTACTGTGAGTGTTGGATGCACTTCCTGCAAGACAGTTGTAAGGAGCAACATCTGGGCTGTTGAGCTGTAGTGTTTCTGCTGTGGAAGTGTTATTTGGGACCATTTTCTCTCATTTGGTGACTAGCAGTGCTCATAAATGGTTCTGGGGAGAAGGAGGGTTTCTTTCTTGCTGGCTATTCTCTGGACTTTTGCAATGTTTTTTCTTGAGCTGTTGGATTTTCAGAATGTTGTATTGACTATAATGTGTCATGATAAAACTAGGCTTCAAATATTAGGCAGCAAATCACCAAGCTCTGGGAAGTGGTTAATTGGCAAAAAAGAAAACTAATCATTGGGAAGAGTCAAGTGCATCAAGCTTGTATTTTATGTGTTTTGTTTTGGTTTTCTAGAAGTAGCAGTACTTTATTGGGTATAATCGTGTAACTGTTTTAGTCAACTTAAGTGTGGGCAGAGAGAAATCCTGCTTCTGTTTCACAGCACTTTTAAAAAAAATTTATTTTAGATAATGTAGTTGTAGCCTTCTCCAAGTAAGCATATTATAAGTTAGTTTATATGGAAGGGAACTATTTAATCAGAGGTGAAGTTGTAACTTAGAGGACTACTTTTGATAAAAAATTTATACTTCCTGTATGACACATAATTTTTACCTAGCCAGCAAATCCTTGCCAATGAGGAACTGATGGTGTGATCATCTTGATTTGTATGTTACTAGTCTTCTGAAATGTCCCCTATGTTGTCTGTGGTAGGCAGTAGCTAGGGATTTTTTTCTAATTCCCTAGTTACTTTTGGTTGTGTACTGGAGGGCAGGGTTTTGATATTATTGCATGTACTGTATTCTTTTTCTACTTACAATCAGTATTTGAATACAAAAATGGGACCAGGTTTTCTAATTTTCTAGTTATGCTATGTCTTGGTTTTTAAAGAGCTGGTCTCTAAATCAATATGTAATGCAGGCTTTTTGTTTGTATGTTTGTTTTAATGATGTTGTCAAGTGTTAAATGAATTATTTTTTAAGGTGAAGATCTTCCTTTCAGTGACCACAAGTGAAATAGTAAGGTGAAGAATTTAGATACTTGTGCTTACCCTGTTCCTACAATCCTTTTTTCTTTGGCTTTGAGTTTTCATATTTTCATATTTCACTATGAAATAGTCCTATGACTTCAGGAGATGTTTTCAGACTGATTCTGTTGCAGTGTTTGGGTTGTGAAGATAAAACTAAGGTTAAGGCAACGGTTCAGGAAGTTCTTCAGCTGACAAAACACGACCTGCAATATTACAGGACCATTTCTGTTAGAGTTGTGCTGATGGTTCAGTTTGTGTGCGCGTGTGTTGCTGTGTTTCATTCCATTAAGTTGTTTCCAGTTGTACAGTAAAGCTAAGTAGCTGTTTCTTCTGCCATGGTGTGACTGTTACCCATGAATGTTAGGAGTCCTGTGGAAGCTGTGTTGTCCCTGGGTGTTCTGCCAGCTTGCAGATATGAAATGAGTCGATGCTGTTATGCTCAAGTTCTCAGCAAGCTGTTGGCTTCATTTTGTTAAGCCTTGTTTCTGATTTAGTGATGAGCTAAAAGGTCAAAAAATTGCAGAGGCTTCTCACCTCTGGCCACTAGAAGTCTCTGTGGAACAAAAATAAGATGTGTATAGCAGGAAGTAACATCAGGGGAGCTTGCCTTGCTTGCTGTTGCAAATGTCATTGTGTGACTTAGTTCTCTAGTGGTGTTTAAATCTGGTTACCTTGGAGAGTAGTATTAGGGACATGCAGGATACACAGGCAGTATTTAAACCTGATGAAACCAGGCCAAAATACAGTGTGCCTCAGTGGCCTGCCAAAGCTGAACTGCATGGAGCCCAAGAGTTTGTGCTTGTGTGTGAACTTCTGAGGTGGTGCATGAGGTTTACCATTCATGCCAGCCAGACAGTGGGCAGTTGACCTGTTCATGCACATAAGAACTGCCAAGACAATATTTTAGCTTCAAGGCCTTGTCCATAACGTGCAAAAAGTCTTCATGGGTGGTTCCTAGAATATGTGATGTATAAGGACCACTAAGTTGCATTGTGCAGAATATTCCTCCATCTCTATTCATGTGTGCATGGCTTCCAGGTGAAACTTTTCATTAGTTGTTTAAAAGAGTCTATTATCTTCTGTTAAATAGGCAAAAAATTGGTGCACTACCCCTCTAGTTATTAGAACTGCACAGTATTTCAGCTTGACCTGTACATGTGTACAGGTAGTGTTATCACATTGTTTGGTGGTTGTCTTTTTACCAACTATGTAATTAATAAAAAGGATTTTTCTGTTGCCCTTTTGGTGTCTTCTGTGAGAGATTCTCCCCTTCCCTTCAATGTTTGTAAACATGGTAAAATATTTCAGCAGAAAGGGAAAGATTTTTTTTTTTCTTCCTTATAAAACATCAGAAATGAATGAATGGTCTTAAATTTGATAGCTGGATGTTCAGACACAACTGAGAAATGGCAAATTAATTAATTCAATGAAATTGTATAGCTGTTTAAGTGACTGTTTCCCCTAAGTGCCATGTTAAAAATCAGCAATATGCGGTACAAGAAATTTGAATCACAAACACAAGTGATGTTATCTTCATGAAGATTGATGTAAAGAAAAAATAAATTGTTTATTACTTTATAGATTGCTCTGGTTCTTCTTTTTTTTTTCCCACAACAGATGGAAATATCTGCAGGTGTCATCAGAACAAACCAGTGGTAGAGCTTGTATTTTTGTCTGATAATGAGGTCTGAGAGAATCTCTGTAAAGGAGCATACATGTAAATTTGGCTTTGAAGCATGAAGATGTGAACCATAGACATGTTGCATGCAGGTGATGCTGACTGGGTAGACTTGTCATTGGTGTCCTTCATTTCTTGGGAGAAGAGGCGGGGAGACAAAATTTGCATGAGTGTTCACAGGGATTTTCTGAGTTCACACGCTTTCTGGGAAACATATTTGTATAATATCTCCTGACACCCCAAAAGCTTCTTTAGGAGGCTTGGTACTGATGTTCTGACACAGTCTTTTGTAGTGAAATAAATAATTTCAGCTATTTTGAAAATTTAACCAAGTACTCAATTAATTTGGAAATCAAGTCTCGATATCTGTCTTTCAGATATGAATTTTGCATTTTGGAATTGCTTGAGTCTTAAAGAGGGAATACCTCAGCTACTTCAGATATGTAACTTAATAGCTAAACGTAAGGGAGGAAGGAAGAAGAGTTAGGACATGACTGCAATTGCATATCCAAGCCTGTCTTTGATAGCAGAGGTGAATAGTGCACAGTTCTTGTCCTCTGGCTCTGCTACAGAATGGCAGGCTGTTATAGGACTAGATATTGGCACAGCTGGAAGTCTGTTCAGAGGGATTGCAAAACAGGATAGAGATCAGCAGTTGAGGCAGAACACAACTATGGCCTAAGGACCTTGTGTCCTGTATACTGAACATTTTAAGTCAGAGAAATAAACAGAAAATTCTGGGAAGAGAGTGAATGCGGAGCAATGTCCTCACTTGGATACTTGGCATGTTTAGCCTGAGCAGGTTGTATTGCCCTAAGCAGCTGCTGGGGCCTGTAAAGAACAGCTGAGCCTCCCATTTGCTCCTTAGAACTAAGTTTGAAGCATCTGCTCTCAGTGGGATTGCAGTAAGGATGTGAGTGTGGCTGATGTATGTTAAAAACCTGGTTCCTAAGAAATGCATAACTTAGGATAAACACAGCTGGCCTACTCTGAACCGAGACCAAATACCTGCAGAGTCTCACTGTGCTCTGGCTGCCTCAGGGATGCAGAGAACACTCTGAATCTGCTGGTATTACAAGGTATCAGGTGTTCCTTCTCTGGGATTTTCAGAAGTGCTAAACATAGCTTCCTTATCTGCAGCTCCTTGACCTCAACAGAAAGCAGAATCCATGTAGTGCTGAAGCTTTAAGAATTCCCACACATGAAGTATGTTCTCTCAGATAATGCAAAGGAAGGGTGTGCTCTGCCTTGGAAACTTCCCCCCTGGAAAACAAGGTAAAAGGTTCAATCAGAAGTAAGCAGAGTGGTGTTTTCACTGTTATGATCAGCTGTAAGAGCCACATTTGTCTGCAGTTCAAGGATGCCCACTTGTAGTGCCAGCTTTTCAGACCGTGAGTCTAGAAAGAAAAACTGAGGACTATATACTGAATATGATTTTAAAAAACCCACAGTTATTAAAAATAAGTATCTCCAGTAATTATAACTTGCAATAATATTAGAATATGCCTGGTAAATTAAGATGACTTTGGCCAACTAAGATTCCCTCAGTCTTGAGCAGCTGCATCCTGCCTTTGTCTCTCAAATGCAATGTCCCTTTGGTGTGTACAAACCAGCTAGGTTGTGCAGTGAGTTGCCCCTAGGATGTCAGATTTGAGCTGATGAATGGAATCAGTGATGTCTTCAGGCACTGTGATCGGTGATTAAATTGTGGGATATTGCTATTTGCCTGTTTTAAAAAAAATGCAGGTGGTGGTCTTCTGGTTTTTAATCCTGGAACTCCCCCTTTGGAATCCATGTTTGGAACCCATAAGGTATGGGTTTCCTACTTTGTCACTTGTAAAGGAGGCTGGCAAATGCGTGGATGCAGCGTTTGCTGGTGCTCCCTATTTGAAACACTGCTCAGGTTTGAGTTTTCTGTTCTTGCCCTGTATGCACATAAAGGCTTTTACCTTCATCAAAAGATGTTATAAAGAAGTCTTGAGTTAGTGTTTTAAGGGTGAACAACTACAGAAGCATGAAAGAGCAACACCCTACTTAGGCAGAACCTGTATTTGGGCTTACAAACCCTATGGACATGGCAGCAGGGGTGGGATTCAATCTACCTTTGCTCCTCTTGGAAGCCTTTATTCAAAGTGAGGTTATTCTCAGTCTAGCAAGAGCTTGTCACAATTTGAAAAGCAGTTGTAGCCCCTCAAAGTGTTTTGTTCCCTTCCTTGCAGCTAGGAGCAAACAAAAGCGGTGGCCTTCCTCATGTGCCCTTTTGCTCTGAGAAATTTGTAGCTTGATTGCTGTGATTTCCACGTGATCATATCCCCTTGTAGAACTAAAGATGAGAAACTAAATATCTGTATTTCCCTTTGAGAGAGTTATGAATGCTTCCATTGCCCTTTGAAACATTTACTATTGCTCCCATTTCCTGTTCTCCACCCTGTGTAGTATCAGATGCAGCCACTTTCCTCTTGGAGTTGGAAGAGCTGGGTGGAACCTGTGGGCTGTGAACATCACTCCTGGGGCAGGCGATCAGGGGCAGAGTTCAGTCCTCTTAACTTGGGACAAGCCAAGTTTCTTTTTAACTGTGGTAGTAAAAGCCATTGCCTTTAGGTACTTGCCTAGAATAAATCACTCTTAAATTTAGCTATCTTCACACTGTACTGCAAAGAAAAACATCCTGCTTGTTTATGTATGATAATTTGCCATTACCATTGTGTTACCTTAATCACATAGAGGATTGGAGGAGAAGGCAACCTGATACTTGTAACTTATTTTGAAGGTGTGAACAATCCCACATTATCTCTCATTAGTAAATGATGGATATTAACTTGCCCAGAAGAAATGTAAGGAGACCTAAGAGTGTTTACTGCGATTACTGTGTGTCAAATAAAGCTGGAGAAAATCTAGTTTTATGGGTTTTGGGGATGTCTTTATGATGGGAGAGTTAACAGATGAAGGATGTCATTGTTGGAAGGCAACACTTGGGCTACGGCAGCTTGGGAAGCAGGATGGCAGAGGTTTGTTACAGTAGGGCATGTAAATGCAGCTTGAGTTGCACGGTGAGGTCTGGGAACCTGCGCCGTTCTTTGTCACAGCGTTCTCTTGAAACAAGGGGCGATTTCACTGGGTAATGGTGAGTTTCAGACCACGCAGTGACCAATCTAGGCTTGTGTTTTGGCTTGTAGAGGATACAGAAACAAGGCTTATACAACTTAAGTGCCTCTCCATTGGATTTTTACTTGAGAAAGTCAGATTATTCAGCTGTTACCTCAGTTACCTCAGCTGCCTCCTCAGCCTTATTTTCTTAGTACTGCTTTCACATATCCTGTATGTACTAAAGCAAGGAAATGGGATTCTTCATCTGAGATGTTCTCCAGTCAGCCTGTGTTGGACTGGAAGGCTTTGGGCCGGCCCAGCTTGAGGTATCTGCATCCCATCAGGATTAGTGCAGGGCTGGCGCAGTCGGGGTGGTGCCGGGTGCCCCGCAGGCTGCATCGGCCCCACACTGCCATGCAGACAGCATTGCTGCGGCCGGAGCGACTGTCCCGCTGCCCCGGCAGCCGGCCCGGCACCGCCCGCCCTCCCCTCACAGGGCTGCCCTGGGCGGGGCGCGGAGCCGGGCCCTCCCTCCGGGCCCTCCCTCCGGGCCCGCGGCG
>VZRH01004133.1:199530-240535 GCA_013397555.1 Urocynchramus pylzowi | reverse complement strand
GGCCCCGCCGCCCCCTCAGCCTCCGCCCGGCGCTGCCCGACCCTGCGCCCTCAGGGAGCCCGGCGGACGCGGTAAGTGGGCGCTGCCCCGTCAGTTGGCGGCGCCTCCGCAGGTTCCCTTCTCCGTGTTGCTCTGGCTCCGTCCCTTACGCTGAGCCGCCCTCAGGGCGCTCCCGCTCCGTGTACCCCTGTGAGGTGTCGCGGCTGTGCAGCCCCTCTGGCCGGGCAGCTCCGCGGGGCTGGGGGGGTGCGGAGCCTCGGCCTCTTACGGCGTCTGCGCTGGCTCTGTGTGTGCCCGCAGCCGCCAGCCGGGGGCAAAGGCAGCTCCCCGCAGCATCCCCGCCGCGGGCAGCTGTCCTTTATCCCCGAGCAGGACCCGCAGGGGCCGGGCAACGCAGCGGCTCCACAAGTGCCCCTGTTGGTGTTGCACGCCGCTCGGTCTGGCGCTGTCCGAGGCCGTCGGGGACGTTCAGCAAATGCTGTGCTCAACTTCCATCGTTTATCCGCAAGTTTCTTCCTGCCTTATCCCTCAGGCAGCTTCGCTTGGGTTTCTTTGCACCTGTTCCTCCGGCCGGTGAGCCGGGGGTCCTGGAGCAACACAGCAGGGTGGGGGGGACTGTTTTGGCTGGCCTGCACCCTTGTAGAGGACAGTCAAGAAGGAAGATGTGAGCTAGAGGGTGAAAATGTGTGGCAATTGCTCCCGCTTTGACTGATCAGCCACCAGCTGCCAAAGGACCAAAATCGCAGTGCTCACCTGCTAAATGCGTGAGGGAAAAGCTCATCTCTGACCCTTTTTTAAAACATCAGCTGCTTTCCGACTTTCCCGTACCTTTCAATTGCTGGTGCAAGAAACACAGATCGCAGAGGTGAGCTCTCCCTTGACTTTGGGGCAGTGATGTGAATTATGTGCAGCATTAATCCTTGAAGGCGCCTCAGGGACGGGGAGCAGGGCTCTGCCCATGCCGTGCCAGCGTGCCTGGCATTGCGGGCTTCCCGTGTTCCCACCCGGCTCACGGCTCAGGCACGCCGGGCTGTGGGATCCCTGGCCTTGGCTGGGAGCTGGAATTGGCTGCAGAGCCAGTGTGGTTTGTACGTGTGCTTGAAGCGGGGGCTTGGAGATAGTCTTGGGTCATTCGCCACACATGAAATTACTGCAGGGTAAATTTGGGAGGTCAGAAGGTGAGCCTTTGAGAGTTAGTGGCAGGAGCAGTGCTTCTATAATGGGGTTGAATTGCTCAGATGGTCTATGTGTTTTGTGTTTTTTATAGGTAGTAAAAAAAGTAAAAAAAAAAGTTTTTTTACACAGGTAGTAATAGTTGCCTCAATTTCCTGGCAGAAGACTTTTTAGGCTACTTTTGTTTTCTGACAGGAAAATGTTTCAGTGAAAATAAGGGTTTGCTGTAATTCATAGAACTTTTAACTGTGCTATGCTTATTTGAAAGCAGAGGGTAAAACCCACTGGGATTGTTTGGGTTTTTTTTTTTTTTTTGTTGTTGTTGGAATTGCTTAGTCTTTTGTGGGATAAAGGAAAAGAGAAAGAAAGAAAGAAAGGTGAAAAAAGGAATGAAAGTAAAAGAGAAGATACTTTAATGCTTATAAAAATCTGTTTAGTTTTAGTATAAAACACCAAAACTAGAAGATAATATAACTTTAATTTGTTTAATGGGTTTGGTTTTTTGGTTTTGTTTTGGTCGGTTTTTTTCTGGTTGTTTGTTTTTGGGTTTTTTTTTCCATTTTCCGGATCATTAATTTAAGGCAGTCGGGTTTTGATTCTAAATGAGTTTTGGTCATTTTTCAGTATTATAAAACAGTTCATACTGGAGGTTTTTACTTTGTTCTAATGGGTTTGGGATTTTGGTTTAGTGTAACTAATGTTTTGTAATATAAAAGCATGCCAGGGGGAATACTTCTGAGTTTGGCAAAGGGTTTAATGATTCAGCTCATGTCAGGTGTACTTGAGAAAGTCAGATTATTCAGCTGTTACCTCAGTCACTTGAAACTGGTTTCCTTAGGATAGAAGAAACCCTAAGGAAAAAAAAAAATGCAAGGCTGTTGGCAAGGGAAGTGCTCCAACAGTTTTGTTCTCACCTCTGATTTCTGTATTCTGCTCTTGTTTACTGGTGGGTGGACATTTAACGTGGGTTTGACGTGTGTAAACCAGTCACTGATTGTCACATAATTTAGTAATGACAGGCTAACAACTTAACCTGTGCAGGGAAAAACTTCATTAGAGAAGTTTCATTACTTTCTTCTGTTCCTCTTGAGAGGGATTCTGTCACTCTCTACAGAAGAGTGGATTTCTGTAGATTGATGTCCTTTACACACAGCACAAGCTGCACTAAAAAGGTCCTTCTGTCTGCAATAAGAATGTCTTTCCCCGGGGATTGTACTGATGTAAAGCATGTGTGTGTCAACATATGCCTTAGATCACAGTGGGAAACTGATTTCTTAGGGTAAATATGATTCTGTTTTATTGGAGGGCAGAGTTTAGGAAGAATGTGGAGAAATGAGCCAGGACATGTTTCTAGTGCCTGAAACTGCTATCTCAGAGCCTGTTTCCTATTTCTGGGTTAGCTACAGCTTTGTTCCATGTCTATAGTAAAATCATTCACACAGGCTAAGCAATATTTTGCTGCCTTGTGTTATTTGGCCTGTGTTAAGGAGAGTTGGATACAGCAATAAAGGTGAAATATTATATTTTTATACTAAACATATACTGTACCATACTATGGAGTATCATTATGGAAACACAGCAATATAAATATGCTGAGTAGAAGCTGGCCTTCATATGAAAATGCTCACTGTGAGGAATCCCAGAGCACAGAGACAAGGAGAGGAGAGGTAGGCCCAGTGTAGGATGGCTGGGGAATAGACATGGCATGTTCTGTGAAAGGACACAGAAGCTCATCTCCTCTGCTGAGCTTGCCTTGGAGCAGTTGAGCTCTGGTCTGATTCAGAACTCACTGAAGCAGATACCTTCATCGCCCTGGGTTTAATGAATTCTGGTGCAGCTCTTAGGTGATGGGAATGGCCCTGACTCACTGGATTAGGGTATTGTTTGGGCACATGCCCCTGGAGTGTTAGTGTAAGGTGTGTATCAGGAAAAAAAAGTTGGCTGTTGCTTTTTCCTCAGATCCTGAACAACTTTTTTATCTGAGTCCAAGAGGAATGTCTGTCCATCTCTAATTCTGCCTGCATTCACTGGCCACCATGAGAAAATCACCACCTGACTAGAAAAAAAAAAAAATAAGGTTCTCATTCCTCCTTTGATGTACTTGTGCTCTGTATTTGTAAATGGTGTCCAACAAAAACCTTACCGTATAAGAAATCTTTGAAAGTGAAATCACCTTAGTTTCCTAAGGTGAGAGAAGGGTAACATTCATGCCTGTGAATGGCACTTCTGTTTCAGATGAATCTGAAGTGTGTGAAGGTTATCTTTCGTTGGCTTACCCCCTCGGGCTGTGCCAATGACAGTTGCTTTGGGTCATCAAGTGTCTGATCTATTTTGGGCATTTGCTTAGTGTGATTGTAGGTGAAAGCCAGGGAGAGATAGCTATGGAAGGCAGGATAGGATAACATGAAGTGATAGACATGGGAAACACCAGCACATCAGAGGTACCACTGAGGGTCTCAACATTGTGCAACAGTTTTGTCTTCAGCCTTCAAAAGCAAGGCTCTGGGCTTGAGCGGGTCCTTTGTGGGAGATTTAACTCAGTGCTTTGACCTCTGCAGAAATGGGTGTAAGTTAAGAGGTCAGCAGACTGCATAAGAATTTCCTGGTTATTTTTGCATGGATTCTACTCACCTGCAGAACCAGCTGTTTTCTTTGGAGGATGCTGGGAAATGAGTGAACTTGTCAATCACACATCATGTGATTGTGTTCACAGAGGCACTTTGGGTGGATTCCCCACTCTCAAAACAATCTTTTTAACTTGCGCTTCTGAATGGCAATGAGCTCTTTCTTAAAACAATGACTTTTTAGGTGTGTTTGCATTAATGTTGTTTATAACCATGTGCCTTGGATTCTGGTGAAGGGAGTAGTCAGCTTAAGGGATTTACAATCTTTGGGCAAGTCTCAGCAGCATCCCTTATTACCTGGGCATTTTCCTGTACTTGCCTGTGCTCAGAATGTAGTTTTGCAATTCAGGGTGAGCAAAAGGTTTGGGTTTTCAGCAAGGCTTGGCTTTGTCCTTTGCTTGCTTTTTTGAAGTCTGTAAAGGCTGAATGCAGCCAACACTTAAGGAAATTCTGCTTTGAACAATAGCAATCAATATTATGTAAACTTAGTAAGGATCAAATAGCTCAGAGATGTCCTCATCCTTGTAAATATGATTGAATAATTTATTGACTGTAGTTTCAATATCTGAGCAATAGTGGTCGGTGATCTTTCAGTGAGATTATGAAAGGTTACTTGAAGAATACTTCAAGTATTTTTCACTTTGCATAAATCACTTTGTAGTTTGCTTACAAAGTGAAATTTGAGTTGCTTGTTTTCATTGAAAAGTAAAATAGACATTTTCATCCCAAGCATGAACATGGTTTTGGGAAGGAAATTATTGAGCAACAGAGTTAACAGAACAGTTCACCTGGCTTCACCTTGAAAAACTATGAAAACATCAACAAGGCCAGTGTAGAAATTGGAAAAATAATATTGCACATTGCAGTGCATCATGCTCACCAATGCAAATGTTGGTTTCTGCGATGTATTTTATTAGTGTGGTGGTTACCCTGGGCTTCGGTGTCACAACCGGTGTGGTTTCTCTTGTTTGCCTTGGGTAGCCTGACGAGAGAGATCATTGCTAAAACACTGTTACACAGAAGGGCAAGGGAGGCACGTTTGTCTCCATTACAGAGCTTTGAAACTGGGGTTTGAGCAGGTATTTTAATAGAAATGAAGCAGCCTCACAGCCCTTGAGCCATTCCATGGGCAGTGCAGACCTCCAGCAGCGCTGTTCTCGACAGCACGTGAGGGATGCCTTGCGTCTCCCTCTCCTCCACCAAGGCACCTGCAAGTGTCTCATGAAATGATCACTTCTGACATAGGGCAGAAATGGGTGTGTTGGGTCATGTGCCAGCTGCAGGTCAGTCACGTCACACCACAGCATGCCTGTCACCCCAGAGGTGTGCAGACACACACCTTCAGAGAATACAGGTTGCAGTTCTGATGTATAACTGAAGTACTCCTCATCATCTGTGGCTGTAAGCATGGATGTAGTAGCCCTTCTGCTTGACATAAAACAGTCAAAGAATTTTTCTCCTAATGTGTAGGTTTTGCTAACATCAATTAAAAAGCATGTTTATGTAGAAGGGCTAGGAGACTTTCTATTCCTTTGAAGTAATAGAAGGAACGTATTTGGAAAGGAATTGATACTCAACATGCCACCCACGTATTGGAACCCAGTGGTTTGTAAAAAGGGCTGGGGCAAACAAAGCAACCAATCTTTTTTCTGAGGTGAGTGAATGACGACAGCTTGGGTGTGTATTGAGGAATTATTAGATTTTTACAATGCATTTTCTGCTCATGATTCCCACTTTTGTTGGAGAAAAATCTTCAACTTGTGTGCCTTTCAGTTTGTCAGGAATACTGCAATTGCTCTTTGATGCTCAGTCCTGTTTGATAGGTGTGCTGAATCTTTTTGCCTGTGAAATATGCTTCACAATATGCACCAGTCAGACACAGTTTAAAAATCTGCAGGAGCTGTATAGAGAAAAGGAACTTGGAAGTCCCCAGTGCATCTGAAGGAAGCAGCATCCGGGATTCAGAAAGCAAAGCACATTACATTGAAAAGATATGATATTGAGTGTAGAGATGTGTGAGAATAACTATATATCTCAATGTAGTTAGATTTTATTGTGCTGCTAGAAGCCTTACAGCTAGTTTACATGTTCTGATCTAAGCAGTGAATATTTGGGTCATTGGACATGGTGCCACAGGAAACAGCAAATAGTTCATGACCTGACTGGCCAATTATTCTGTTCAAATCTATTCTGTTACCATAACATAAATTGCTGTGGAGGTGTATCCCAAGGAATCATGTGAGTTCTAATCTGCTCCTCATCCACAAGCAGCCCAGAGTAATGCACAGGTAATCCAGTGCACCAGTGTGAAGCTTGTGTTTTCAGAGCTCACAGAGATTATCAGTTTGAAAGATTGTGCTCAGGAAACGAACTGCACATTTACACAGAGTAACACCTGTAGCAGATGCTGCTGGTGTTCTTCTCATTTGAAACATCTACTGTGCATGATGGAAGGTATGCTGAAAGCTCTGGAGAGGGATTCGGCCCTTTTTTTCCAGCAGCAGTTCAAGTGTCTGTGTGCTGTCCTGCCTGTGTGCTTCAGGAGCACTGCCTGACCTGAGAAAAAAGGAAGCTCTGCCTCCTGGTCTCCCTGGCTGAGGATCTGTCTGAGGGAGTCTGTAATGCCAGGCTCTCTTTAGTGTAGTATGGAGGCTTTATTGTCCAGAAATTTATCAAATTATTAATTCATTCATTTTCCTTTCATCACGTTTGTGTTTCTTGGTGTGTCCTGTGCTTCCAGCTAGTTGTGTTCTTGTGTACATCAGTGGTGGCCAAGAATCTCCTTCACTTGAAGGTGCTCAACTCTTTCCAGATTTGAACCCTCACTATTTGGCTGAGACTGCTGAATTAGTTGTTTTGATTGATCAGTGGCAACTTTGGCCATGAATGAGCTGCAACGGATCCAAAGTGCCCATACCACAAATATATGTTACTGAGACTTAGCCTCTTGCAAGATGTAATGAATGTCATTCTTCATTAATATTCTAGTTGCATCATCCTTGAGTATCAATGAAAGACCAAGTATGGCTTTCTTCAAGCAACAGAAGGTGGAGGACGTTTACGAAATTGGGGAAGAGCTGGGAAGGTAAGGTTGTACTGGTGACACCACGTGAATCTAAAAGCTGACACCTGAGGAGATTTGCTGCTTCCTTCTGTGTGATAGCCTGGATCAGTTACAATATACTACAATAGCAACACACACCTTGACAAAGATTGCACTTTGGATAGGATTTTTTTGTAGGTTTTTTTGGGTTTTTTCTTTAGATTAAATGTGCTAACTGGTTTTTTTCTGTTTCTTTTCTTGCAACTAGGACGACAAAAGGTATGTTTGCATTGTCTTTTGTAGATAGGTGTCACCTGTGTCCATGTTTTAGGCTTGAGTTCACATGCCCGTTCTCAGAGCCAGCTGGGAACCAGGAGCCTGTGGTGCTGTCACCACAGACAGGGAGCCAGCTGGGAACCAGGAGCCTGTGGTGCTGTCACCACAGACACGGAGCCAGCTGGGAACCAGGAGCCTGTGGTGCTGTCACCACAGACACGGAGCCAGCTGGGAACCAGGAGCCTGTGGTGCTGTCACCACAGACACGGAGCCAGCTGGGAGCCAGGAGCCTGTGGTGCTGCTGTCACCACGGACATGGCATTTTCACTTGTCCTGTTGCTTTGAGCAGCACTCTGATGTGACGGCTGCATCACAAGAATAACACACTCACACACGGTGTTCCAGCATCCGAACAGGAACAGGAAAAGAGTTTTATTTTTCAGACCTCAACATTTGTAGAATTCCAAAAGTGACAGTGGATTGGAGGATGGCATTGCCATCTTTCCAACTACACTGGTCAGACTAACAGTCCATCAAACTTCTTCTCCTACACAGAATGCAAACAATCATTATTTACATGAAAGTGTGTGAGAAACTCCATTACAAGAATGTAAACATCAGAAGGCTTAGAACATCTCAAAAGACAAGGGTAACACTCCACAGCACTGTTGTTTTCAGCTGGCTCTAAGAACTGACAGCACATGTTTATATGTGCCTGCAAAACAAAGGAGCATGTATTCCTGAAAGGCTTTTCAAATCTTCAGCTGGACTGGTTAATGCTTGTAGATGGCCTTTAATGTATAAAGGCTTATCTGCAGGTATTAATTACAGGTGTAATTACCAACTATTGCCATGCTTAAGCATGTGCATGTGCTTAAACACTGCTGGGTTTGTGAACTGGATACCACAGGGTACTGGATACCCAGTCACTCAGCAACATACAGTGCTCTGGGTGAGGATGGCTGGTTTCCATGCAGTGTCCAACCCTCTAATGTTTTTGTTTTAATATGCAAATAGTTAAATTAAGCTAATTTGCTTAATTTAGCTATTTGCATATTAAAACAAATATGCAAATTGGCTGGCCTAAGCCATTTGCAGGGACATTAATGGCATACAAATCAGTGGAAATGTGAAGAAGTAGAGACTAACTTGTTTTCTTGGGAATATGCAGCAGGTCAAATAACTGCTGCTTCTTATGGCAAGGGGGGTGACAGCTGGAGACAACCGAGAGTGGAAAGTCTTAAATCAAGGGCAGAGTAGGCCCAGAGAAAGAAGAACTTTCCTGCTGAGCTAGGGATGTAGTTTCCAGGAAAGTGGGAGCAATAAAGCTCACTGGAAAGCCTTTAATATAATGTTTCAGTTGTTCTGTTTTGGATGGGTACTTGTGGCTCGCTGAACAAAAGGTGTTGTACAAACATGCAGGAGCCCTTTCCAGCTGTACTAGCAAACACTGATGGTGCTGGTAGGTACTGGAATTTGAGATGTGTAGTGTGATTTATAAAAGGATGTATCATAGAGTCATTAATCTATTAGCTAAATGTGGTGCCAGCCAGGCTGTGAGAGCTGTTGACATTTGTGCCTTCTGGGCAGTGTCACTGTTGCATGCCAGGTTGGGGCTGAGGGTAGGAAGTGTCATGGAGCTTTTCCCAAAGTATTTTGTAACAGTGCCAGTTGAGAAAGCGTGTTCCTTAGGATTGTGTGGCCCTGGCACTGCTGTCCTGGGCCAGTGTCCTGCTCCTGCAGCTCAGCTCTGCAGCGTGCAAGGACTCACACTTAACAGAGAAAAACAGACAAACCTTGGAGTGATATTTCTGGGCATGGAAGTCTCCCCCTTTCCTTCACTGTTGTCCTTTCACTGTAGGGAAGGGGCTCTGCCTTCCTCCACAGTGTGGGCCAGCCTTACCACCTGCCACTCCAGTTTCTTGCCTGTCTCAGTAACTGGGAGCTATGCTCATTCCTCATCTCCTGGGCCAGTCAATGCCTTCATGCAGAAAATAATCACTGTGATTTCTGTTGATTAGTTTGGTGATAACTGAGCCTGCAGTTTCTCAGCTCCTACTGACTGGGCTGTGGTTTCATGCTTAAAGCCAAGCTCCATCTTTCATCAGTGGCTTGTTATGGCTCCTGTAGTTCCCCATCTCCAGCTACAAGTTCCTGCTTCCTCTGTGCTTGTGTGTATGTGGGATTAACTCTGCTCTCTGAGAGAGGAGATACCCCATTTTCTGGGTGAAGCTTTAAAGGACAGCAGATGCAGCATTTTACCAGTGATAATAGGACCTTGGAACCTGGCACAAGTTGCTGTTCTGACAGTGTAACCAAGTATTTATTTATGTAGTGAAAACAAAAAATGAGATAACCCAGGTGTTCTTTGCAGGGCAGGAACCTGGAAATCTACAATAACAAAGTCATGGCCCCCAGCTAGTTGGACTCTCCCTGCTAAACAGAGAGCTGTGGTTGCAGCTGGTAAAGTTACCCTTAACTCACACCACATAGTATCTTCATACCAGGAATGTTTTTTTCTAACTGTAGAAATTGCTCAGTACTGTGCTTTCTCAGACATGAACTTTAACTCTGTTCTTTGATTAGTTTGCACTTTGAATTAGTTCTTTAAATTTTGAAGAATAACTCTTCAAAATTTAAAGATTATTTTATCTTAAAACACACACAAAGCAGGTCTTTCTGTTTGATGCAAAATGTTAATTTAGTTCCTGAGGACAGCCCAGCACTTCTGTTAATGTTTCTTGCTACAAACCTTGTAAGTCATGTTTCATGTATGTGAATCTTCTGCTGAAACAGTTTTGGCATCTGGAACTTGGTCACAATCACTGTGATAGTTGTCAGCTGTCTGATGCAGTCACTGTTCTTGAATTTTTTCTTTTCAGTCCTTCTAGCAGGTTTCCCTGTTAGTTTTCATTGCTACCTTAACTGTTTCCAAAATAAAACATTTGTTACAGGAAGTGCAGGGAAAATGGAAGCTTTTGTTCCAAAGTTGCTCTACCTACAGTAACAGAGAAGAGCTGGCCTTGGCCTTACTTTGTAACGAAGTCATGCATTCCTTATCATCAGCATCCACCCTGATGATGGAAATGATCTCAGTGTATCCCCTCAGTCCATGTCTGGCTCTAAGAGTATAATTAGAGATGATGACCTCCGTGGTAGTTCTCACAAAGCTCAAATTTTGTAATGTATTTAACCACTGAATATTGAGCAGAATATTAATCCCAGGAAAAAGACATTGAATATTAATCCCAATCTTTGTTATGTCACTTCTGTTAAAACTATTTTTTTTCCATTTTTCATTGGAGTAGAAAGCAGATGGAAATTTCAACAGCTGAGAAAATATACTCTGTATAGTATTAATTCCATACTTTTAAAATGAAAAATGTTACTTATGGGTAAAAATGCACATGAAGTGAACATAGTGCAGCTCAAATTCTAGCAATGATAAAGCACTGGACAAATTGTTAATACTGATGCAGAATAGAGCTCACAGGTACTTGTCTGATGGTCAAGATCTCAGGTGACATCTGTTAATCCTTGTTAACACTCTGCACCAGTTTGAACCAGAGTGAAGACCTGTTGTAATAGCCGAGCAGTGAAATGGGAGTTTCAACAGCTCTTTGCAGTTTTGGCCTTACAGATAATTTCCTAAAGTCTTGAATGAAATGCCAGCATAGTTTCCATCTGTTTGATACATGGGGAAGGAGAAAAATCATTTAACTATTTGCCCATAATACTTCCCCCCTCATGCATTTCGTGTGCTCCTGGGCCTATTACTCTCAGCCCATATCTGGGTGTATTTGGACCTTTACAGCCCCAGGTGCAATGTGCTAACCTTGCTTATGCACATTACGTCTGTCCTGCTGTTGGTCCACGTGGTGAGAGGAACAGCTTATCAGATCAGCTGTTCCTGCTGAGCATGAGTCAGCTGTGACCTTCCCTGGCTCTCTGCACTCTGCTCATTGCCACTCCGAGCACTGATACTCAATCCAAAAGCTGAGTCTGATAAGCAGGGAAGATTTTTCATCATTTGCATTTTATTCTTGAGCTTCAGATTACACAAAAAGCTTGCCAGGCTGTTGGGAACTTGTCAGAACTGCTCGGCTCATGCTCTCTCGCTGCTGACTCTGCACCTCCATTCTCAGGAGACAGATAAGGTGGTGATAAGGGCCACATTGATGGCCACTGCAGGATTGGGAAGTTTCCAAAAACACTGAACAGTTTCAGGAGATGCTGTTTACGATTCAGTAGGTGGCACAATTTCTCGTGACTCATGGCTAAGGACCCCACAAGGTGTTTAAGGTATTAATTGTGTTACTGTACTGAAAGCTTGTAGTAATTCATAGCACTGTTCAGAAACATTAGATTTATCAAACTTTCTTTGAATTTCAAATGAGCTGCTCTCTACTTATTCCAGTAAACCAGATCCTTCTGTTAGAGTCAATATTCTTCTACTCCTCTGACGGTTTTGTGGCACTGGACACAGAGATCACCTTTGGGTCAGGGTGTGTAGGTTACCTTTGTGTGAGTTCAGAGAGATGAGGATGAAAGGTGCCAGACAGTGACTTTATCAAAAACAGGGTATGTCCAAAGGTGCTCAGCACTTCCCTTCAGGAATATTGAAACTTATCCCCCAAAGTCACTGTGCTCTAGAGCACCACACAATCAGTAAAACGTGAGTTGTGAGCGAAAATGCCGGCATATTTACAAGTCGCAGCTGATTTTTTGTTTTGTTTTGTTTGTTTGTTTGTTTTTTTTTTGTTTCTACTACTTTCTAGTAGTCCAGCAAAATTCCTGTTAAATGCCCTATTGAAAAAAAATTTGGATCATTCTATTATAATCTGGCATCTGGTAGTTTAGGTTCTGTGTAGTTGCTTTAGGAGAGGTAACCACTTCCTTTGCATTTTCCCTTTTTGGTAGGGGAAAGAAAAGCAAACAAGTAAACCAAAACTCAGTTTTATCTGAAGCTTAAACAGAAGTACAGTGACATTTGTGACAGTTTTAGTTTTAAAACTCTTTGTGAAGAGTTTTAAAATTACAAGAGGTGCCATCAGAGTATTTAACAGAAGAAGGTTTTGGGTTTTTTTTTTAGTTTTATTCCATAAAGCCTCACAGAAACAGTGAGATACTTTCACTTTGGTGATCTTGCCATAGAATTTCTGATTTACTGTCTCAACTATCCGACTCTAATTTCTTTATAAATGCTGTGCTATTTGACTTCCTGTTTATTTACTGTGTAGGTTAAATTTCTGCTGTACCAAAATCCTGGTTTAGTCTAAAACAAAAAGTTTATAAAAAACAAAATGTACTGCAAATTATTGTTATTTACAGAAGGCTTTTAAACCTTTATAGTTGTAATTACGGAATTCCTGCAAAAACCCTCCACATATATATGCTTTTATGCATATATTTTGTGAACTGTGCATGGCCTTTGGTTGATCTGTGTTTCAAAAATGAACTGAAAGCATAAAAATGGGTTCTCTGTTGTTCCAAGCAGACTCCTGTCCTCTCTGCTGGGAAGAGCACTCAATGCAGTTACAAATAGCAGAAGTCATCTCTGAAGTGTAAGGAAAGAGGGAGGAGAGTATTTAGTTTAATAAAGCTATGGTTGAGCAATTGCTCTAATTGCTTGAAGAAAAAAAAGGCTGAAAAGTATGTTTTCCTCAAATTCAGCGAGAATTCTCCAGGGCTTTGTTTTGAAAGTTAGCAAAAAAGCCAACCATAAATGGATAAAATTACTAGTGTATTTTTCCAAGAAAAGTAAATAGGAATGAAAAAGATGGAAAAGTAGTAAGATGCAGACTCTCTAAGCTTGAGATGATCAGTTAAAAACCAGTCCAAATTTAATAGGGGCAAAAAGGCATGATGAACAGAACTGGTGACATAATAACAATGGATGTAACTGAGAATGCTGAACTAAACACACCAGCCTTGAATGTAGAGAAGCCCTGTGTTCAGGTTGGCTAAACACTATTATTGTGGTTATGTTTATGTCTGTTAACTCATGCATGTACACAGGATGATTTCATGATATATTTTTAGTATTCTTAGACTATCATGCAGTCACAGTACTGCCTGTGAATTCAAGCAGTTAAAAACTGGTTTAGGTGCTGTTTGGTTTTATTTTAGCCTCCTTTCAGGTCATGTGTTCTTGTGCAGGAACACCTAGTGAATAAAATATGAATTATTACAATTGCACTTCTAGTGGTATCTAGAGACATGAAATTTATTGGTATCCTTACCCCATATAATGTTATTTCATTTTCCAGTAGTATTACCTGTGTTTTACAAACTTGGGGAAATTAGGTGCAGAAGGACAAAGGTGTTACTTTTCATTAAGTGTGTAGGAACCTAATCACTGTGAAAGTCAGTGGGAGGCTGCCTAAATCCCTTGCAAATCTGTTCCTAAGCAAATTGTCCTGGCTCGTATGGGGAGTTGTGTTGCCTCTTGACTGGCAGAATGCCAGAGCACTGTCCTTTGCCAGGTTCATTTACTTTTCAATGAACTTGTTGAAAACATATTTCAGTCTAAAGTGTATCTGTCAATGTGTTCACATATATCATGTCTGTTATGGGAATTTCAAGTTTTAACAACTAAAGCATCATCATATTTTTTAGAATTCTTTAATGAATGAAATTAAGTTGAATATGAACAAGACATAAAGAAATAGACTGAACATGCAGAAAGGGAACATATGTCTGGTATTTGGGGAAGAAATGGTTTGCTCTTCTCAAATGATAGACAGAATCAGCTTCCTGACTCCTCCCCCCTTGGGCCTTAGAAAGCCTGATTGGAGTCAGGTAACCTGTACTGTCATCTCAGTACTTTTCTTATATATTTTCAGTGTTTTGAGAAGAGCTCCTGAGCCATGCAGTGTTTCAGGAACATCAGAGGAAGACTGGAATAAACCCATACTTGTGCAAGCAGTTGCTTAACAGCTCTCTTTATTCTAAAGCTGTGGAGCAGCAGCATTGCTGAGCACTGGGGCCTTCCAGACTGGCATCTGCACTGCTCTTGCTCTCAGGTGACATTCTGCCCCAGAGCATTACCCCCCAGAACCAGTATTAGAAGGAAACTTTGACCAAGAGTTGACAAAGAGTTGTCCTCTTATTCTGAATTGTCCAGCTTTGCTCTTTCCACATCCTTTCCACATCCTCTCCTGAAGTGCACAGGTTCTTTTCATCTCTCTCTTTGAGGAAATTTTTTTCCCGAACCAGTTGGGGGGAGGGGCCGTGTGGGTTTGTTTTTCTGGAGGGGCCCCTTTGGGATTCTTCCCACAAATTTGCCCTAAACCAGGACAACAGTGATTAAATGAGCTGAACTTGTGCTCTTCTAAAGCATGCTTCTGAAAATAGACTCCAAAACCACCCAGTAATGTTGTCTTTGTGTTCTTATTCAGTGACAAACCTCCTACGTGATAGTAGCAATGCAGATGATAGGTTGTCTTCATTGCTGGGATAAATTCCATCATTACTGATGGACAGATTTGATGTTGTAACTAATTATATTATAACTGACAGGATGCAGCTGCTGTTGTATTATATACTTGTCAGCTGTTTCCACAATTGAGGATGCTTAGTGTGTGACCAGGCTGTTGCACAGCTGTCTGAAATATTTCTGGAAGGGAACAAATGTAACTTATTGGAAAAAAACACTTTAGAAATTAAGAACTGTAGTGTCATTAAGTTTGGAAAATATTTGAAAGACCAATGCCAAAGCCATGCACAGCCAGTTTCTCCAGGAGAATGCTGTGGGGTACAGTGCCAAAGGCTTTACTGAGGTCCAGGTAGGCTCCATCCAGAAGACTCAGCCTCTGAGCTTATCCTGTGTGTCTTGGAAATACTTCTGTTCATGATCCAAGTCATCTTTGTTTCAGCACTGTACTAAAACCCATGAATTCTGGCAAGGTCTTTTGGCTAAAATTTGGGTATCTGAGCTGTGAAATTTAGTTTCAAGTCTAAGATCAGGTACAAATGCCCCATGTGAAATTATCTAAATGGCTTAATTTCTCAGTGCTGTCAACTTAGCTGTCAAGGAGACATACTTTCTTTTCTTCTGCTTTTTTTCCTAGCCTAGGTGAAAAGTTTTGGAAGCTGACAGAGTTTGATTCTTATGGTCTGAATACGGATGCATGAGAAAGCACAAAATCACTGTTGTCTTGCTCCTGACCTTACAATCTCTGTAGCTGGCAAGCAATCCAAAGTGTCTGACTGTGATTGTAAAATGCCTGTGAGGCATCCTCTTGTTTCATAGCTGAATAGGCCTCCGGGAGCTGTTCATTGGTAATTGCATTGCAACTGTCTTAAATGTCACAGGATAAGAAACTGAGCATTTGTGTTCTTCCCTGTCACCTGTAACCTCTTCTCTCAGTCCCAAACTGTCCCACTGAAGAGGTGTCTGCAAAAGGCTGTTTTTAAGGGAGATGGAAAATGACATGAATGCTGGGACAGGAGCAGCAGCAGTGTGTGTTGGTAACCACACATGCAGGGGAGCAATAGTAGATTACAAGGGAATTGGTACTGTAATAGTTGTAGTCTGGGACAATTATTTATGTCAAAGGAGAAGACAGAAATTCCTATGCTGTGTCATTATTACTTTTGTAAGCTTTTGCATCAACAGAAATGGACAAAATCCACAGTATCACTGGAATTTCTAAATGCAAAAGTGACTGTGTTTGTTCCCATAATCAGCACTCATAAAAAAATATTTTCTCCTGAACTTTGACAAAATTTGTCCCTAGAGAGGATTCAAGGAAACAAGCACAGGAATATTAATACCATGTTTCTTCAGAAAGTCTGAACCAAGCAAGATGCATGTCTTGCAAAATATGGTCAAGCAAACAAGAAAAACATGGAAGTAAAACATGATGTTTTACACAAGCAGCTCTCAGCACTACGAAACAAACTCTTTTAGTAGAATGTTTAAGGCAAGTTTGGGAATTTTGTAGTGGGAGTTTCTCTGGCGTTTGCAGGTAATGATAAAAGCAGGAGAAATATCAATTAATTAAAGCATGTGACAAATGGCCACAGTCTCTATTCCATTTGTGAATGATTATTACTAAAGGGATAAGTACACTTGTCCCATCTGTTCCTGCCTCTCTCCTGGGAAGGGTTTAGGATATATATAAAAATGAAAGACTGTATGTCAGGCTGCCTGGCATTTGTTTGAACTCTGAAATGAGAGGCTGCCTCTGCCATGGGGTGGGAGCCTTTGAGAGCAATTGAGCACCAAGTGACAGCCTTAATTTTTAATTTCTATGCCTTTGTATGTTTAAGACAGACTCCAGTCAGATGTCTGTGTTGATGAAGCACTAAGTACAGCATCTAATGAGGTGCTGAATATAATTGCTATGTATGCTGCATAATTTAAATACCAACTGTACTTGCATTCCTCATTTACTAAGCCAGTGAATGATATAATATTATTGAAAACAACAACAGGTCAGTGCTTATACAGTGTAGTCATGGGGGGATGCACTTAATGAGCTTGTTTGTGATTCTTATAAAGAGATCCTGTCTGATAAAATCACAGTAGCTAAAGGTTATGGTTTTCTGAAAGATGAGTCTTTTCCTTCCAATTTTGGATATAGTGTCCTGAATAAGGAAGTATCTGATACTAAATGTGTATTCTGGGACTGGAGATCTGCCAGCCAATTCCTAGGAGATAAGGCAGGAATTTTGCAATTGGAGTGCATTAGGAGCCACAGTGAAGAAAGTTTTACTAGCAAATTGCAAGTACGTGCCTTTTAACCTTAATGCAGCCACTGTACTATTTGTTATAGTGGGAAATTCTTCCTCCTTGAGGGGCAGTGAGAAACCTGCACTTACTCTAGTTACATTTACAGTCAAATTATCAAGTGAATGCATAAATATGAATAAACAGGTTTTTTTTTTTAATTTGAAAATTGGTTGCTGGAGGCCAATTCTGCATTTCCAAAGCGTTATCAAACATTTGAGTTCTTCTCTAGGGATTATTCTTAAGACAAATATTTTAGTGTGTGTGTGTTCTTTCAGAGCACCCAGTGGTGTGTTGCAGACTTGAATGTCTTAAGCATTACCAAGTGAAGTAGTGGTAAACTGAACCTTTTGAGGCAGATCTTACTCATTTAAACATGAACTGTTTTTAGAGGTTTTAATTCCTTTTGTCAGTCATTGTTGGGTTTTGCTGAATTTCAGACACAGTAGGAGGTTACCTTGTTATGCTCTACTGCCTTTGACTGCAGTCCTGACAGTCCTCACTCTTGTACCAAGAACAACCTTAGCAGTGCTCAGCACTGCTGCTCAGGGCTTACAGGATCAGGCTTTGCATTTGGGAATAATACAAATTATTTGGGAAGCTTATTTGGGAAGCTGTCACGTAAGAGCCTTAAGGGCGTTTTTGTCGTCTCCTTGTCCTTGCAGTGGCCAGTTTGCTATAGTGAAGAAGTGTCGAGAGAAAAGCACAGGGGTGGAATACGCTGCCAAGTTCATCAAGAAGCGCCAGAGCCGGGCCAGCCGGCGCGGGGTGAGCCGGGAGGAGATCGAGCGCGAGGTCAGCATTCTGCAGCAGGTCCTGCACGCCAACATCGTCAAGCTGCACGACATCTATGAGAACAAGACAGATGTGGTCCTCATCCTGGAGCTGTGAGTAAGGGCCCTTCCCCACAGAGATGGCTCAAGGGGATAGAAACCAGAGAGCACTGCAGAGGCTGCCAGGGCACAGGGACGCTGATTAATGGAGCTGTTGCGTTCTCAGGCTTCATAGATCTCGGCAGGAGCGCCGAGTGAGGCCGGTGGTGAACAGGCCCCCCAGCTCATCCACGTGCCCTGGGGATACAGGTGCACCTGAACATCAGCTGAGGTCATTTGATACGGAGCCAGGGAATCTTGTCAACTTGAACACAGTTTACTAAGGGAGGGATTGGCTCATGTCTGCCTAGGGCTGCCCTGACATGAACCTTGGAGGAAGTGCAAGTGGCTGAATGCTTGTTTTACTTTTCTTCCTGCTTTCATCTCTTTCAATACATGTGAGGCCATCAAGCCTTTTCCAAAATTCGCAGCCATTCTCTCTACTTCCATATTTTCCTCATTTAGATCAGCTAGAGGAGAAAAGGGGAGGAGGGCAAGAGAAGAAGCTTCTTTTATCCCTTGGCATTGACTGTTGAGGATGAGTAGCAGCCGGATGGGAACGAAGAAAAGCTGTTTACTCTTGTGCCCCCGTGTTAGGGGGGCAAACCACTGCCATTTAGGTCCTGCTGACAAGTGGACCTCCTCACCCCTACATGCAAAATGATGCAATTTTTCATTGTGTAGGGGGCAGGAAATACAGTCACCGTGCTTGAAGTTAGGTAGACCATATATTCCCTAGGACAGCAGCCTGGACCTTGTGTATGGAATCCTGGCAACCAGGCTTTTATCCCTGAGGGAGCTCTCTAGGGGAGCCAGCATTTAGGTCAGGGAGCATTCCTGGAGATTAGTGTGACTGCTGGAAGATGGCATATGAGTGATGATGAGCATCTGTTAGCTTTGTAGTATATGTCTATGGCCAGATGTTGGTCTCTGTAGCCAAGCTCTAAAAGACAGGGAAGGAGCTTGTTCTTTCTCACTGGTGACTACCTTGAGCTAAAGCAACCTCCTGTTTCATTACCTTCTGCTTTTTCCTGTCCTCATGTGGCCTGATGTATTTTGTGTGTTCTTTTGTCAGGCTGTAGCATATTGCAGTTTGTAAAAATCTGCATGCAACAGAAATTTGACCTGATTAAGGCTTCTGCATTCAGCTGCTGTGTACAAATTGAGGATGATGATAATTGCTAATAAAGATAATTAAATTCTCTCTGTAAACAGATAATCTCTTCCCCTCTGACACCCTGCTCTCAGAGTCTTATATCCCCTGCTGTTTATCAAAGTAAGTGTAACAGCACCTGGCCAAGCAATCTTATGGTAGTCTACAGTGAACTTCAGCTTCAAAAGAATGGCCCCAGTATTGCTGGATAATTGAAGAAGCTGCCCTGGTGTCTAAAAGAGGATTTGTCTGAAATGTTGACCCTCTCCCACGCTCACAGTGCTGGCAAAACCATCTCCTCTTTTCAGAGAGGTCAGTTCTGCAGATGCTGATTCTCCTGTTCAAGAGCAGTGCCAGGTCCATTGCTGTGAAGTGCAATTTGGCAGGTACATGGCTTCTCTTTCCTTCTGCACATTGTCCAGGGACTTGCTCCCCACATCTCACAGTGGGGTTGTTGTTCCCTGTGTCCTGGGCCCTGCCTGGAGCCTACTTTGCCCAAGCAGAAGCAGCCTGGAAGCAGGTTGGATTGATACACAAGTGTCTCCTCTACAGGTGAGTGTCAGGGTTGTGTACACAAAACAGCTCGTCCAAGAAGTAAGGTAGCATTGTTGTTTGTCTTTTATTGGACTTCAAAGGAAAAGTAAAGGTATCACTTGCTTCCTTGCCATGGAATTGGGTGACATAGTAAAAGGGAAAGAGATGGAAGAAATTCTGTAACAGTTGAGAAACGACCATTTATGATGATTTAGAAAACAAACCTCCCTGGATGTTGAAATGTAACTTGATGCAGTTATGAGTGTTTTACTGCAAAGGAATTAGTGCTTGAAGTGTGGGGTTTTTTCTGGGATTCCATCATGTCTGGCTTTTGGGATTGCTAAATCTCTTTTGCTTGATGGTTTCTTTGAATTCAGGTGTATAACTTGGATAAGAATGATCTTGCAAATAAACTGTTTACCACTCTCTAGGTACGGTTTACTGAAGCCTGGTTTTAAAGCCTGACTCTTTGTTCATGGGAAATCATCACATCTCTTCTACTGAATTTTCCTTTAGATTACTCTTTTAAGATCTCTACAGCTGAGGCTAATGTGTTAGGCTATACCTCGAGACACTGGAGATTAATGTAGTGTTTTTCATGTATGCCCATCTCTGATCTTCAGAAAATGAAATGCTCACGTGGTTATTGTAGAAGGGAATCTTTTGTTGATAAAGTAACAATGAGACTTGAGCTCTCTGAGTATTTTTTTAGTTTCTTTTATTTTTATGTTGTATTTTATGTTGTATTCTGTAGCTTGGAAAGCCCCCTCCCTAGGCTCATTCAAGGTTAGCGTGAACTAAAGAGAAGTGGGAAAATACATCAAGAAGCTCTCAAGTAAATATGCTGTGATCCTTGTTCTTGCAGGCTGCAGTTTCTTCAGCCATGCCTTGGGCATAGCTGGTTGCCCAGGATGTTGGTGAGGTTGCCATGGGGGCACACTCCCTGGTGTGCCCTGAGCAGATGACCCAGCTGGTGTAAGTGCCCACTGTTGGAGGCAGCAAGAGAGAATGAGAATTAAGTCGCTCCCGTCTGTGCAGTTGAACTATTTTCTGACATTGCTTGTGTAGCAAAGGAGGTTGCTCTGGAGGGAGTTGCCAGTCTCCTCCAAGCAGGAAGGTGTCCTAGAGCACCCTGAGCAGAGCAGAACAGCTCTGCTGAAGTGGCTCAGCCTGGGAGCTCTCCTGAAGTGGAACCTGCTTCTGCAGGACTGAGGCTGGGCTGTCATCTGGCCTCAGGGAGATTAAAGAGTCCAGCTTAAGAAACAATCACCAAAGAGATCTTGCAGGGTAAAAGAGAAAGAGAGAACAATGTGCATACATGGCTACATTCCAGAGCAGTACAAGAACATACCCCAGTCCAACTGGCTTCCTGATGACTGGATGGAGTGTCTGCCAGAGGTGATTGCTTAAGTGCACTCTGAATAAAAATCATTAAATAAATGGGAGTCGCCTGCTCACTGTACACAGATTTCGTCAAGAGACTACCAGGTTTTTCTTACAGATTTCTGTACTGGTTTGTCACAGTAGTCTCTAGTAATTGTTGCACTACTGAACAAAGGCCTCTAAACCTGCTATGATATGGCAAGGAGACAGTGTTCTCTGTTGTACAGGGTACAACAAAACCTGTCCAGAAAGGCTGATGGTAGTGCCAGGACCCTTGGTAGGTGTCACCTAGAAAAGAAAATCAAGAGATCAAGTAATAGTCTGCAGGTTGAATAACTGAGATTAATAGAAAGGAGAAGGTGGCAGCTAAAGACAGCAGTTGCAACATATTTCCAGGTCATATAAGCTTATTTTTGTTTGCCAGGCATTTAGTTGTAACACTTAAAGGATCAAGTGACTTCTGCCCAGGTGAAGGGAGGTAACTTCTGCCCAGGTGAAGAGTCCTGCCTCACATTGGTTAGAAAAGTTTCTGACTTTGTGAGAGGTGATCAATGGGCAAGTCACTATGCCCATTTGACCTGCCAGTGCTTTGACAGGCCAAGAGCTTGTTTTCCAAAATTGCTGTAGGGTCTCTCAGGCCCTTTGCTCGCACTCTGAGCGCAGGTGGTGGTGCGCCAGCACCCAAGAGTAACAATTGTTTTGTGGGAGCCCCCAAAACTGAATCTGAATGAGAATAAAACAATAATATTAATGCCAGTGTGAACTGGCAACAGTAAATGTAAACATAATAATGAATAATAGCTGCAAACAATGCCTAATTCAATATTTAGGCGATCTTGTTTCAGATAAACAGAAAAATAGCACTGGAACTCTCCGTAGAAGGCACAGAAATGAAAATAAGACTTACATACTAAAAAGGGTGGAATGGATTTCAGTTTTGATGTGAAAACTCATAGTAACTAAGAGCACTTCCTTGATTTGGGAAAACTGGTTTTGGTACCTTCCAGCCTGCTGCAATCTGCTTTCTTCTTAAAAAATTCAGCACGAAAGAAATCCTTTCCTGTTAGTTATGTCAGGCAAGAATCTGTAGTAGAACAGAGTAATGGCTGTTCTGGAAAGAAAAGAGATTCTGTTGGCATATTTCACTACCTCAGGTTGGGATGGGAACTGCTAAGAAAAGTAATTCTTCAGTAGTTGTTGACTCTTATGACTTGTTCATACAAAATGAAAACGTTGAAAAATAGCAGTTGAAGTGGTTAAGTTGACCTTTTGAAATAGGTGCATGTCGGGGGATTCAGCAAACAATGTAACTCCTGTCCTTTGTGATCCTTGCAGTGTCAATGGAAAAGCCAATCTTAATTTACAGGGAAGAGAGCTGAAGCCAAAAGAAAGTTTGGGCACACCTGGGACCAGAGCACAAAACTCATGGTGGTTGTCTGCATGAGTTAGACTTTTCTAACTGTACTGAGGTTCTTTGCTGCTTTAGTTTTCTTTGCTTGCATTTATGTTATGGATTACAGTGCAGGAGATAACAGGATGTTTTTTGGTGTGTTTTGCAGGGTTTCTGGAGGAGAACTTTTTGACTTCCTGGCACAGAAGGAGTCTTTGAGTGAAGAGGAAGCAACCAGGTTCATCAAGCAGATTTTGGACGGTGTGAATTACCTTCACTCTAAGAAAATTGCTCACTTTGATCTAAAGGTAAAGATTCTGATTTAGGCTTTGGCTGATCTGTAGCTGCTAATTTTGATATTTAATACCAGTAAGGTCAGGTGGTCACTGAAGATGTTGCAAGAATTGCAAGATAGAAATCAGAAAGCATAAGTAAAGAATCATTTAACTGACAGTGATTATCAAATGACCTATTATGTATTCACTTAATAACTCTCCTGGGTTTTAAAGGACTGGGTGTTGAGTTTAGCAATTGTTAAATTAGAGATGTAGTTTTAAGCAGTGATCTGATCAGATAGAGGATGGTTCATCATTATCTCATCACCTGACAGGGCTCCATTAGCTGCAGTGGAGGTACAGTGGTTTATACCACCTAAGGAATAAAACAGTCCTCCCAGAAGCAGTGACAGTGACTTTTTCTATTTCACTCTGTTCTGTCTGTTCTAAAGAAGCTTACATTATGTGTCTGTGGTGAACACATATGCCCTAGATCCATGGAAGAAAACCAGGCTTGTTACCCTGAGGCTAAAACATGGCTGGTCCAATGACTGTGAGAATAAATTATTCATATGCTCTGTTTCCCAGTGCAGCTCTGACTGAGAGAATGGGTTAGCAGGAGCAACTTCCACATTAGATTCTGCTGTGGAAAAGCCAGGCAGCTGCCAGCAGGGAATCAGACTCTCTCACTGCTGCCCTTGAAGTTGTGATTAAGTTATGATAGATTAATGCATTAAAGCTCATCATGGGAGATAAATTGAACAAATAGTTTACTCTGAAACCTGTGAATAAGGGCCGTGGTAGGGAGTAGCTAAGGCTGAGAAATATAGTTGAAGAAAGGACTTTATGAAATATGTTGGAGCTGGTAAAAAAGTAAGGTCTGTGGTTAAACATGTTAGTTTTGATTTCACAGTTCAAGCTTCAGCTTTTTCTTACAATGCTGTGAGAATGCCACATGTTCTTTTAATAGCTTGGTATTGTATATGATCTAGGACCTCTGATCCCAAGTGTTTGCATCTTCTGGACTGTTCAGCTGGTAAATCCTGAAGCTTTTCCTGGCTTTGTTGCAGCTGTGAATTTAGTCTCATAGAGAAGTTAGTTTTTCCTTCCCTGAATAGGTTCAGCGTTTACCAACTGGCTTACGATACAGTATAGAGTCAACTGGGCAAATATTGTGAAGTGTGAATTACAAGAACAGATAGTAAAATTGCTGTCAGCAAAAATATTGTGCTGTGCAGCTGTCACTCAGGGCTGGGCAGTAGCATTTTGTCTGCAAACACCTGAACTGCTTCACCTGCCTGCTACCTCTGTCAAGAGAATTGTAAATGGCTAAGCACAGGGTTGTTTTTCTTGGGCTATGATGATGTATATGCAAAGGAAAAAAAAGCACTTGAAAACTCTGTTACTTTCCAAGAGATTAATATTTTAATAACATAGATCTATCTTTTGTCATTTTTAGCCTGAAAACATTATGCTTCTAGACAAGAATATCCCTATTCCGCACATCAAACTCATTGACTTTGGCCTGGCTCACAAAATAGAAGATGGAGTTGAATTTAAAAATATATTTGGAACTCCAGAATTTGTAGGTGAGTGGCATGTTCCATTGTCTTACATTGCAAATTCCAGAGGAAGTTGAGACATCTTGTCAAAGTTAAAAATTGAGGGATAGAAGTAGTTTTAATCTTATTTCTGTCAAGGCCACTTAAATCTAGAGGTTTACATTATTTTTCTGGATAGGCAAAGGTGCTTTCTGTAAACCAGATGTGCTACTTCTGTGAGCTTAGGCTGCTGCCAAATAAATAGAGATGTAAATTCAGGATTGAGATTGTGAAACTCTGCATATACAAATTATAATCTTTTTACTAGTTGCCTGGGGTAAGTAGATCTCTGCATTGTGGTACATGAGTACACAATTACATGGGTATCTGTCAGTGCCTCACACTGTAGACCTGCTGAGTACCCTCATCTCCCCTTACATTTTTCCATGTGGTTCTCTTTTTGTTCCTCACTGGTCATAATTCTGATCTGTCTCCACTTGGATTTTAAGTTGATCCTGCTCTTTTTTACTAGTTTCTATTTTGGGGTTTGTTTGGGGGCTGGGTAGAGAATTGTAATTAATATTCCAGTTAAACACAGCTGTCACAGATCATCTTTTTCAACTTATTTCACCCTTGCTCTTTTCTCTTGCATGCAGTCTTATATAGGGATGTTCTCCAATGAGGAAATGTTTCTTATAAAGATAATAGAATTTGACATGGATAGCAGTGTAGTCTGGCAAGTAATTTCAATCTCTTGCTCAAAGGCTCTTTCTGAGTGGCATTTACAAACTTGCTATAATGGCACCAGTTAAAAAACAAAACAAAAGCTCATGCTTAAGGTCAGCAGCATTCTTGGGAGGTGAAATAATTTGTTATTTGTTGTAATTTGCAGCATAATTACTATATAATGTAATGTCTGTTTTACCCTTATTCTTGAGTTGCAGTATGCTCTAGGTTACTCTGTGTAATCTCTTCTGAACAGTTGTGAACTTTAACTCCTATTTGGTCTGTAAAATTATAAGCAATGTATTCTGTAACTAACTTTTCCCTCTCCTCCTTTCTCCTTCTTGGTAATTCTTGGCCTGCTACTCCTGCCTGGTAAAAATTTGTTACCTCAGTTGCTGCTGTTTGATTAAATGTTTCTTACAGCTCCAGAAATCGTAAACTATGAACCACTTGGACTAGCTGCAGATATGTGGTAAGTTTTATAATGTGTTTGTGCTTTCTTTTCCTGGTTATTGTACAATTCCTTTTTCGTATTTTGCTCTTAATAGAATCCATTGCAACAAATTAAAAAAAAAAAAAACAAAACAAAACCCAAAAAACTTTAAATACAGTTAATGAGTCTTTGTTCTGTTATTCTATTTTTATATATTCTTTTAAATTAAAAGATAAATATTTAAGTTCTGCAAAATTGCATTGAAAAACTGGAGTGGTGGCAGTTCTGGAGTAACTGTTTGCCACTATCCATGCAGAGGAGCACTCCGAGAAGGAAACATGTTCCTGCAGAGCTTGTGACAGTTTTATTTATAAGAGCCCTTCATGCAGAGGAGACCTGTGTACTCATGTAATGAGAAGGCAGGCAAAAGAGGTCACCCCAAATCAAACATCCTGCTTCTGTTCCTCTGTGTTTCATGTGTGCACTGTAGTACGTGCTCACTGAGTGGAAATACACAGAGACTTCCAGTATCCACGTTACTTGATGTTATATGTAAAACTGGTTTTTTCCTTGAAACCCCGTTCTGTAAGAGATGTTAAGCAGTTATCTAAAGCCACAATGGCTCTCCTGCCTCTGTTGCAGCTACTATTGACTGTTGTGTATTCTGCACATTAGGAAGAATACTGGTCATGTGGAACCCCTGCAATTAATGTCCTTTGTTTTCTAGGAGCATAGGAGTCATCACCTACATACTGTGAGTACAAGAGATTCACTCCTGTGCAAATGTTCCTAAAGGTCTGTTGCACTAGTACAGTACAGTTCTTCCCTTCAGTCCTTTAGGGACCTGCACACGTGTGGTGGGCAGGGGTTTGTCTAAGGGACAGGGGTTATCCCCCAGCCTTTTCAGTGTAAAATAAGGAGTAAAAGATGAGGGGCATTCTGAGCAGAAGAAAAACAAATGTCCCTGGCATCGCTGGCATTTCTGCATTTTATGGGATTGCATCCGTTCCAAATGGTAGAGGATGGAAAAGCCAAGAGGATTAATAGCTCCTGGAATGACTGTGAGCTACCAGCATGAGAACATAGAAAGTGTAACAGTCCTGTTTACTAGTTGGGTTATTTCAGGTGGAAGCAGTGAAGTTATTATTTGCTTGTAAAGGCAGCAGTCTAGATTATTATGCATAAGTAAGGTCACCCATTTCAAAAAGGTGAATTTAAGCTGAAAGAGGAGCAGAGAAGTTGACCCTGGAAACTGAGAATTCAACTTACAGGAGAAAAAAAAAAAGGGTTTTTTAAAGCTAGTAAAGCAAAGGTTGGTTGGGGAGATCATTATAGTCAGTAGGCATAAAGGAAAAACAGATCACAGAATACTTTTTAGATACAGATTCTCTTTAGAAGAAAAGTGTGTCAGCTGGTGGTGAATAAATAAAAGGAGGGAATTATGACATGCTCAGGCTCTCAAAGAAATGAGTTTCTCTGGGCATCTGAGGACAAGCAGTTGAGAGTTTTAAGATGGAGCTTGACAGCTTGGGAAACTGCTTGTGTGACAATGGATGCATGCAACAGAGGAGCAGCACTCCCTGCTTTTCCTCTCATTTCATATGGGAATTGCAGGAGTGGTCAGTGATCCTTGATCCTAACAACTTCCATCGAAATCCTGTGACTCCTGAGGAGCAGGGAGTGGACACTGCTTGCTGGGAATGTCACACCCGTGGCTTTGGCTGTTCCTTGTGATACTCAGAGGAATAACTTGCTGCCAGACTTGAAGAAGGTGGACTCCTGTATTAGATGGATTTAAACTACACAGTTCAGGTGTCAGGACAAGTACAAAGGCTTGAAGGGGAAGGAGTGTCTTTTCAGTGTGGAAAATAAATCTTGGCCTATGCACGAGGGTTAGACCCCAAAAGCTGTAAAAGAGAGGTAGGGTCTGAGGAATCAGATTCAGCACAACAAATTCCCTTCTTTTCTGCAGTGCAAAGAAAAGTATTGGGGTATTGGTTGAGCCCAAGCTCAGGTAAAGGGATTTAAAATACTGTCCAGACCCTTGTTTTTTATCAGCTCTCTGATCTGCACTGACACACTTGTACTTGCCAGGACATTAAACTTTGTGAATTTGTAAAATGGGTGCTCCTGTTTGATGAGAGGAAAACTTAGGAGTTGAGGTCAAGCAGCAGGTGGAAATACTTACCATGTGATTAGTAATGCACAGAGCCAGCTGCTCCTCAGGTCCTGCTGTTATACTGAGGGGTCTGTGCTGGGACAGAGTAAGGGAGCAGTTCCTGTACTGCATCCAGCACAAGAGATCTGTTTTACCTACTTGGCTACTGATGATTGTTGTGGTCATTAAGGTAGAAAAATGTCTCCATACAAATGATCCGGAAAAAAAGCACGCTTTTTACAGTGGGAGGGATCAGCTTGCATGACAGGTTATGGACTAGAAATTTGCATGCCTTCAACTTGTATTGCCTCCTGATTTTAAAGCCTTTTGCTCAGAACTGTTCTGAGTAAGTGTGGTGTGTCTATGATACCACCTACTTTAGCAAATGTGTCAGCAATCAAATGGATGCCATCATCAGGTGTGGAGTTCAAAATGCATCCAAGTCTTCAATTCAGTAACTCTGCAGTGATTCAGTGGGCTATAAGGGCAAAGCCTTTATTACTGAGGTCTGCTGGTACATGTTTACAGGCACTGAGTCAGGATATGACAAAAGCCATTTGCATTGGATATTAGGATTTGAGAATCCTCCCATTTCACTGATTTCAAAACTGAGTCCTAAAGAGGAAAAAAAAAAGAAAAAAATCAGAGAATAGAGCAATGTTGATTTTGGCTTCCAACAAAGGGCCAGAAGGTGGAATTACAGCTGCTTCATGGCATAATTTGGGGAAAGGGAAAAGAAGCCAAAGGCCCTAGGGCAGGTTTCCAAGCTTCAGTTTTGGAGCAAAGCTCATGGACTGTGGAGAGGTGCCTACTCGTAGCCAGCAGAAATGGAACCAAGACTTAAGAGGAAGTATGTAAAACCCCTTAAGAATTGAGACTGACTGTGGTTTATGGGATGAAATTTACTGCATCAAAGATACAACTGGAGGACCTCACTCATGCTCTCTTGCCTGTGTCAGATGCCTTGGTGGTGTTGTGTGATTGTAGAGGGGGGAAGAAGCAGTTTCTGCACTTGAGTGTTTATTCTGTGGATAAAATCACATATGGTAGTTGGGGATTGGGCTCAAAGGTTTGGGTGGTCCCATCTAAATTCCTGCTTATCCCCCAATATTCCCAGTCAACCTGGTGGTGGCAATCCAGACATGGTAAAAAGTCTGTTGAGAGTGGGATCATGTAAGCAAATGGTTTAGTATTCAGAACCTCAGTTTAGTTCCCTGGAGTTTGCTGCAGTCCTGTTTTGAGCCCTGCTGCATCCTGAAACTGTTATCAAAGCTGGACATAATAGATAAGCACAATAATAGCCCAAAAGATTATACAAAAAGGGGTGAAATCAATCTCCTTGGTATAAATAACATTTCCTGTAAACCAGACTTTTGCAAGTCAGCATCTCTTTGTGTTGGGGAAGGAGGAGCCTGGAGGAAAGGCAGGGCAGGAGGGGTCTGGTGTAACTCTGTTCTGACACAAGTTTTATGGAGCAGAGGTGCAGAGTCATCAAAGATGAAGGTTGACAGTCACAGCTGAGAGATGGGCAAAGCAGGAGGAAACCTTTTACTTAAGTCAAGATTGCTAAATGGCATTTTGTTATGATGCTGTCTCCATTACATCCTTGCAGTTGGAGCAGGGTGCCAAGAGACAGAAATTTTGTGTTGTTCAGAAACAGTTGGACTTTATTGCAGCCAAAGCCCTTTTGCTTGTGGATTCCTTTTACTGAGCAGCATGGCCCTGCCTCTTCAGTGGAGCTGGCTCCTAGGCAAAGCCACGTGCCTGGCTTCTGATCATATGTTGTGTTTTGCTTCCAGCTGAGAAAGGTCTCTTGGTTGAACCCACTGTGCAGGGAACTCATCAGCAGCTTTGCAGAGAGAAAAGAAGTAGGGGCAGAGCTTTTTCTTCCTGAAGAAAAACTACAGAAACACTACGTTATCAGCTTGAAGGTTGTAGAAGCTTTGTGGGTTCACAGGGATAGAGAATCTCCTGAGCTGAAACTTTTTCTAGTTTGATTAGCAATGACTTAAATGAGACACTCAGGAGAGGAGAATCTGTGCATTTCTCTCTGTGTGCATGCATTAGTGCTCCACTAGAGACTTTCAATGCAAGTCTGGCTCAGCTAAGTGAGCCACAGCTGTAGTGAGCCAAAGCTGGCCATGGTTTTTCCTACATGACAGAGCTGCTTCAACACAAGAGCCACAAAGGTCCTAAGATTATATTCCACAGTCACTGTAAGGGGGACTTCTGCTGTCTATTTTACCAACTGATTCCTCTTTCTGGCTTATCTAGGCTTAGTGGTGCATCACCTTTCCTTGGAGATACTAAACAAGAAACACTTGCCAACATCACAGCTGTGAATTACAATTTTGATGAAGAATTTTTCAGCAATACTAGTGACCTGGCAAAAGACTTTATTCAGAAACTACTGGTGAAAGATACACGGTAAGCAAATATTCAGAAAGACCATTTATCTCTAAAATAAACTTGGTGAAATGTGGCTTGACAAGTGAAAAAGCTTTTCTTGCAGTGGTATTGCCAGTCAGGAGCAAGACAGGAGGATGCTGCTGTGACCCTAGTTAATCACTGCATCCAGAAACCCTGAGGAGAGGAACCAAACCTCCTCAGCTAAATGCCATGTTCAGGACTGAATTCTCACCTGAGTCAAGCTGGCACAATAGGGTGTAGCTGAAGGGCTGAAAGTGATGTGCGCCATCTTGACTTCAGGGTAACAGCCACTCCCCTATTTCAGTTTCTTGTGAACTACTTCCAAGGAAGTGATACCATCCCAGAATAAAACCCTAGTGGTGCAATGCCACCACTAGAAAAATCAGTACATGTGCTGATATGGAGTTGTTTTAAGTCTCTGTATCTGTAGCAGTCACCTAGGGTTTGTGTGACAGCTATGCAGATCTTTGTTCTCAGGTTACAGGAGCCACAGTCTTTTTTTGTTGTTGGTTTTTTTTGGGTTTTGTTGGGTGTTTCTTTTTTTTTGTTTGTTTGTTTGTTTTGTTTTTTGTTTTTGCTTTTCTTGCTTTTCATAAAGTGCACACAGAAGTAGCATCTCCTTGCCTGTAACCTTCTTTGTCCTGGAGGAAAGTCAGACCATTGTGATTCTTTCTAATGGCTTCATTAGGGGAAAAAATAACTACAAGAGAGAAGGAGCTGTTCAGTGAAGATTTCTGCAAGTCTCAGGCCTCAGTGTGGGGTGGAGCAGGTGTTTGATGAGAGTTTTGCACAGGTCTAGCAGCTCCAAGGAGAAGTCATTGCTGTTGGTATTTGTCCCACGTGCAGACGTGGTGCCTGTGCAATGCTGTGTTTCTGTCTTTGATTCTCAGTGCTCTGAACATGCTGTTCACCAAACTGCTCCAATGCAGAAGGAAGTTAGGTTTGATCCACTTTGATTAGGTTTGCAGTATTCCTCTCAGAAATGTTGCTTTCAGGAAACAACAGCTCCTGCAGTGCTGTAATACCATGTTCCAAAGGACAGCTTTGGTATAATTACTGTTGATTACCTCTGGTGTAATTACTTCTTTTTTTTTGTTTGTTTGATCAAAGGTGTATAGCAAGAATGTATTTCCTAAGCACGTCGGATGAACAAAACAAAGGAATGTTGTATAACTTTTTATGGAAGGGTGCACAAAACTACAGATGATAGATTTTGATGAAATAAGAATTAAAGTTGTGTGGAGTAAGGACAGTTACCTACTGAAGTTTAGAACAGTAACTAAACTGCACACAAGCAATGTGCCTCAGGGAGAAACGTAACCTTGAAATTTGAGGGTTTGTCCTGGAATTATCCTGATAACTGCTTTACAGGAAGCTCGGGAAGAGTGTGGGTCAATGGACTTCTGTACCAAGTATTTATCATTCGAGTCTTTGGGGTTTTTTTGTGTTGTTGTTTTTTAGGAAGCGGCTTACGATTCAGGAAGCTCTGTCTCATCCATGGATAACGGTAAGACTGAATAAAGAAAAAGATCTTGGTTTTTTTTTTTCCCATGAGCAAAGCAGAGATCATATTCTCACTCTTACTGGTGTGTTAAATGGAAAACTGCCCCCTAAGTACTTTGTGATGCTGGGTGACTCAAAGAGATATACAGGGGGGAAATTGCTTGGGTCTGACCAAATCCTTGGATTTCTGCAAATGACTTCCTTTATTATAATAACTTTCAAAAAGAGAGTAACAAAGCTCTGATCTTTATTGCACATTACAGTATCCCATATTGGACTGGGCTTTGCATTTTTCCATTCCTCTCTGTTTGCATGGGCATATACTGTGTGTTGGCTTTTGTGCTTTCTTGAATTGAGAGTTGACTGCAATCAATATAGAAAATACAATTTCTCTGGAGAGAGAACTGCTGTGTACCCCGTGTTCTGGTTTGCTTACATTTGTGTGTCTGTATGTATTTTTTCATCATAAACATTGCTTCCTTATGTGGATAAGTCTCTTACTGAAAATACATTTAGCTAGTCTCAGCTTGACTAATGAAGATTTTTGAAATTCAGGTTTTTTTCAGAAATTTCAGCTTGGCATTGCACAAAACATTAGCTGGAGTGGTATTAGGGCTGTTGATTTTCCTCGTACAAGTATTGATAGCTTTGACACTGTTAATTGCTAAAAATTAGCATGAAAATAAGCTGCAGCCGTGTTGTTTGCACTTATCACATTGGAATGAAAGCACGTCACTTGTCATGTTCAGTTCTGGGCTTACATGTTTGGTGTTTGTTTCTTTTAATCAAATGCACGAAGGAAAATCTTTGTGAGCAAAGAATCTCCCAGCATTGTGGAAGCCCTTTGTCCCTGCATCCTTTGTGTAGAGTTTTTGAATTGCTGCAGTCTTGTAAATGTTCAGTAATATTGGTTCCTCTGTCTGACGACTCACCAGCTGAAAGATGAAAGCAAAGTCCAGGAGAACAAGAAGGTGGAGAACACGCAGCTGAAGACGAAGCGCCTGAGGGAGTACACCATAAAGTGCCACTCGAGCATGCCCCCCAACAACACCTACATCAACTTTGAGCGCTTTGCCCGCGTTGTAGAGGACATTTCCCGTGTGGAGCAGGGTTTCAGCACCTTGGCTGCATCCCACGATTCCTTGCAGGAGGACATGGATGCTCTGCTTTCCATTTATAATGAGAAAGAGGCTTGGTACAAAGAAGAGAGTGAAGGCGTGAGGCAGGCGCTGTCCCAGCTGAAGTATGAATTCCGTAAAATGGAGTCCCTGAGAAGGCATTTGCGCGAGGACAGTGAGGCTGTCGGTGCCAGTCTGGCAGGCGTGTGCGGGAAATACGCTGAGCTGCAGAGCCACTATGAGTCCCTCAGACAGCAGCTTTCCGAGGAAATCAAGTGGATACAGGATGTAATGAGCAGTTTTCAACTGGAAAATGAAGCCTGTGTAAATGGGAACTTTGACTCTGTTTTCAACAAAGATATTAATGAATCACTAATGGAGCTGTTAAATAGATCTTGCTGTGAAGAATTCCTTGCAGGGTTGAATCTTGATGTGACTGAATCCCATCAGTAACACTGAGATCAGGCTAAGTGCAGGGTTTGTTGCTTGTTTCAATGTACATCACTTTAAAAAGGTTCCAGTGCATAGATTCTTCACAAAAACATGTCCTAGAATTAAAGTAGAAGTTCTGATGTGTTGCACAAGCTGCTGACCAAGGCCGTAATCTCCCAGTGGTTTGTCGTGTTGAAGTTATTTTTTTTTTTTTTTCCTGTGTTCAGTGTCTGAACTTGCAGGAACAAGATTATCACAGTGGTATGGACACATCTAACGCCAAAACCTTTGGTATTGCCTGTATTTTACTCTGCATCATGTATTACAGTTCCTAAAGATTACTAGGTGATTAATGTGGAAAAAAGAATAAGTCAGTCTGTACTTACTAGTAACTGGGTGCCTGGAAGCTAATAAAAAATCCCCTTATAGCATCTTTGGTTGGCTGAAGGAAACAGTTGGATAGCCCTGCATAAGGCAGTTCTATACACCTCATGATACAAATATTTGCAAAGGTTAAATCTGTAAATTAAAGCAAGTGGTGTAGTAATTTAGCTAGTACTGTGGAAATTCGCTGTGAAATGGCTGCCAATGAAGAATGTTAGGATTAGTGTTTAGGCCAATTGTGCAGGGTGGACTCTTTTACCATCAAAGGTAAGGTGAATTTTAAACTAAAGGATTAATTGACAGCTGAGTTTCCTGTCCTGTACCAAAGAAATCCTATTCAAAAGACACCATTGGGAACTTGTAATGATCAAATGACCGTGTAATTTTGCACTGCAAATGTCAGTTTTTGACTAAGTGATGATACAGTCATCTGATTTGTTTTCTACAGTGAAGAAAATTACATAGCTCCAACTAACTTAATCTATGGTGTGGCATTTGAGACTAGTGTTCTTGCTATAAAGATTTTTTTTTCCCTTAGGTTTTAAAAAGTAAAAGAAGACCCAACCTTGAATCATGCCCTGCTGTCTTGTATTTCAAAGAAATTGTTTGGTTATACTGTATTAATATGCACAGATGTACCAGTCTTGTTTTTGAACACAATAAATAGTTATTTATGCAGGATGCAGTTGTTCCCTAATGGTTAGGGACTGAAAAAGACACCAGGGTTCTGTGGGCATTTGCTGCATGGTGACTGTTGTGCAACTACAAGAATCAGTGAGATAATAGCTCCATTCAGCTAGGGTGAATCTTTACATATATATATATATATTAGAGTATATCTTTCACTGCCCCTCCTCCCTCCTCCGTGTGCAGAGAAGTTAATGACCTAAATAAACTGAATTGTTGTTCTTCCTAACATGATTAAGAATAATGTTTCCCACTTTGAGATAAAAAGATAAAAGCTTGCTCTCATCTAATTTTTGCAGAGTACAGCGGACCCATTTACTGCCATGTCCTCACAGAGACATGCAGAGGCTGATGCAAATTCAGAATTGTGAAAAACAGTTATTCACTTGGAATATTGTTGCTCCCATCATTGTACTTGAAGGAGGATGGAAACTGGATGTGCTTTCTGTGGCATTGTTGTTGGCACAATATGTGAAATTTTCAAAAGCTTCTATAGTGTAGATAGCCAGGATGTGACCCTGCCAAGCTGGTGCTGATGGCTGGGGAGAATTGGGCTCTACGGTGACAAACAGTATTGAGCATTTTGCATGTGTCCACTTCTTATTGTTTCAGAATGCTTCTGCAGGTTCCTTTGAGCTGGAAGACCCATTAAAAACTGTCCAGGAGAACTGGAACACAGGATTTTATTGTCAGGGGGGAGAGAGCTTTAGTTCCTAAAATGTAACTTAAAGCCTAGTGGGAGTTAGAATTTGCAGAAAACTCTCTTTTCTCAAGAAAGAGAGTCTGCCTCCCCTCAGCCATGATCTCATATTCTTTGTTCTTAATCAATTTTCCTTATGAACAAATGCACTGGCACGATGAGAAGGAGCATTAAATGAGGCCACCTTGTTCCTGAGCATGTTTGGGTGAGGGTAATGTTGTGACTCCCTCCTTGAGGCTAATCACACACTGCTTTTGAGGAGAGATCCTGATGATTTGAGAGAATGACACGGTCACTGGGTTGCAGGGTACTTAAAATGGAGAGGTGGTTATTAGCGGTCTGCAGTAAAGTGAATTATTTAGAGTTGGCGATGGTTCTGCTGCTGAAAGGGCACTGGGAAATTTTTCATAATGATTGTACAGCTGACATTTAGCCAGTGACATTTTTCCCACTTCAAATTGATTTCTGCTTGCCTGTTGCACCATGCTGGCTGCTTGCAACGTGAGAAAATTATATTTAATGCTTAACTGTCCCAGTTCTGTTGAATGCAAATGGTGTGTACATCTAAATGACAAGGGGGCCCAGCTGAAAGCTTGGCTCCTGGTAGTGCTGCTGAGATACCTGCAAAAATGCTAAACCTACAGCATTTGATGAGAAAAGTAAATTTGTTGTCTCAAACATTTTAAATTATTTTGCTGAAAAAGATGTTTAAATCCTCACTGATGTGTTTTCCATTCTCCTTTGGTACTCTTGCTGTTTCAGGTGCATGGCTTGGCTGCATTCCAGTCCAGTTCAGTACAAATATTTCTGTGTTATCCACCTCCTACACATGCAGATCAGAACGGCTGGAATGGTTGTCACTCCATACTCTTTGAAGGGTTGATTCCCGGCCTTTCTCTTTTCACTCATGTCTGATCTGGTTTTGAACCATTTCTTTCTTGCAATCTGTCAGATTTGGTTTTAAGGCTTATGCAAATTTTGATGTACTTTTGGAATTGAAATGTGCTTCATTTTCAGAAGGACCGTGTCAGGATTTGTGGAACATCTGTTCCTTAACACCAGGTTGACAGCCAAAGTGCTAGGCACACGTCTGAATTCTGATCTATATTCTTCTTTATTCCTATTTTTTCATCATCAGATATTGCAATTATTTTATTGCCTGGGTGTCAATGCCTTGTGCTCTCATACTCTGGCTATGGTTAAAGGACAAAGCTGAAGTTTTTTCAGATAGCCTGTATCCTTGTCACTAATACTACATGACTGCTACCTTTGTTCCATTTTATTACAGTGATGTCATCCAGAGCAAAGGGAGATGGGGCAGGTGTGCACGAGAAGCACCTTAGCAACTTTACAAAGTGAAAGCATAGCCTTAGCACCCACTAGTTTTAGGATTTTATTTGCGATCAAAAGGGTCCTGCCTAGGCCCCAGAGTGGGCTAGATTTAATTCTTTTTCTTCTGCTTTTACCTGTATGAATCCGCAGCTTCCCCAGCTTTCTTTCAGTTAGCTCCAGTGCACATGAGGTATCTTGCATATTTTATGCACCAAAGGGAGCTGAAGAATAAAATTGCTCTTTTATCTTCCAGCCCATGGACAAGCAACAGGCTTTGGTTCGGAAATCATCTGTTGTTAACATGGAAAACTTCAAAAGGCAATATGCTAGAAGGCGATGGAAGGTATGGCAGCGAGCCTTTAATCCTTCTCACATGTGGCTTCCCAAGCCTGATGGGATCAGAGGGCAAGATAGAGCTCGAATGTAAAATTGTAATAGGCAGTAAATGAATGAAATGTGTTTGGCTATGTGTCACAGCTGTGACATAAAATAACATGACTCACACACGATGTTCTAGTATCTGAAAAGAACAGAAAAAGAGTATTTTATTTTTCAAACTTTAATATTTATAGAATTCTAAAAGTGACAGTAGATTAGAAGATGACATTGTCACTTTCCTAACTACACTAGTCAGACTAACAGTCCGTCAAACTTCTCCTTCTACAGAGAAGAATGTAAAGCAATTATTATTTACATAAAAGTGTGTGAGAAACTCCATTACAAGAATATAAACATCAGAAAGCTTTAAAAAAATCTCAAAAGAACAGGGTAACAGATAGGTCTGCACTGGGTATGTGTGATCAGATTGGTTTTCCTCCCTCTCTGCGCAGCTTTCGTACCGCATTGTTTCACTGTGCAACCACTTGTCGCGCTCGCTGCTGAAGAAGGTCCTGACGCAGGATGAGAGTTCGGTAGGTGCATTCCTCACACGGGAAGAAGAGAAGAACTGTGCAGTCCTTTGTGCTGTGCTTACACGGATGCACAGCCCAACAGGACAGCAGTGGCTTGGAGTGGGAAGCCAGAGGGGAGCATGGCATCGTTTGTGTCTTTAATGCTGCTGTACGTTCTGTTGCCGTGACAGGAATCTTGTGCAGGGAGAGCCAGTGACTTGATAGACCTTCTAGGGGCTAAGCACATTATTGTGGAAAGGAGCAGCAAGGAGCCTGCAGACCATGTCTGGGTCCCAGGCAGGGACTGTGGGGTGTGACTGAAATCCGAGCAGTTCCAGGGGAGCTCACTGCTCTTGTGCCCAGTTCTGTGATGGAGGGTGGGGGACCCCAGCACTGCCTGTGACCTTCTGAAGTGAAACTTTAAGGGCTCTATTAGCTCTGCTCTTCTCAATAGATGATACTGATAGCACTGCAACAGCATGTTTGAGAGCATGGTATCTCATCTACATGACAGACTTTGTGGCCTTTCTATTTCAGAGAAACTGTGAAAGTGACAGTGAGGATCTTTCACAAAGAAAAGCCCCTCTTCAGAGGAGAAGCAGCATATCATAATGGGAGGAGAATTCCATGGGCAGGAGACAGGAAACTTTCATCCTTGCTGAAGCAAGCAGCCCTGGCAGCAGACTTGGACTTCTTGTCTGAGTCCTTGGTATGATGCTTCTTGCTTCTCAAACTACACCAACAACTGGATGATGGTCTTAAATTCCTACTAAGCATTTTAGAAAATTGGGACTCAAGATTCCCAGGGAAATGCTGCAGCACAAGCACCACTTGGAGTGCTTTTATATGTTGAGTGTTTCAGTGATACTTCAGTGATATTGATGTCAACTGCACTCAGGGTGTAGGGTTTCTACTGATAATCTTTTACTGCAGAGTAATTCACATTCCTCACAGCAAATAAGACTGTGTGCATTATTGTTTCAGTCAGGAAATTGCTAGCGAGTCGTAAGGATTTTCTTTAAATTCAATTTTTATATTTGTTAATAGCATAAATATTTGATTGCAGGTATCTGACAGGTTTTGTTAGCTGTGTGCAGTACTCTGTTATTGCTGCCACTGAAGAAAGATCACAATGTCATTTACATATCATAACCTTGATTTTGTGAACCTGGCAGTAAATAGTTCTGAACTGTAACAAGAACTGTGCTCTGGCCATGGTCTCTGCCTGAGGATTGGCACAACTCCCATTGTTAGTGAGTGCAACTGACTGTGGCACTGAGGTAGGCCAAGGCAATTTTTGGATGAAAAAGGGAAAAAAATTCTGTAGTGATTTACATGTGCCCAAATACAACATTTTCACGGAATAATGACAGGATGCCTCACCAAAAAAAGGGCATTTAGAAACCTAAAGCATGTGAAGAAATAGTCTTAATTAGACTTGTTATTGTTGCAAATATTATTTATTTTTAGCAAATTGGAGACTCTTTAACACCTATTTGTATAGGTGCTGTTTACATGTAACCCAGACTGCAGACATCTGCATTTTATTCAGGGAGTTGTATCCAAAATTGAGGAAATAAGCACTTTGATATTGATGTAATATCTTTGCACAGGGAAGTTGCATCATTTTAAATATATTAGTTTCTAAGCCAGTATTGTTCAATTGGTACCAAAAAATGTGCATAGACTAGGGTATTTTTTCATTGAATGTATTTGCTGTTAGAAGTTCCTATTTATTTTGCCATTTAATGAATTAAAAATCAGAAAGCAAGTCTATTAGAAACAGCTATAGATGGATGAGGAAACTGATTTTGTTTGGCTTTACACTTACCACCTCTAGGCTGAGGTTTTAGAGCAGAAGGTGTTGAAAACTAGTATCAGGTTAATTTTGATGGCTTTCAGTTTCTAAGAAAGAAATTAAAATATGCTACTTATATTTGTAACTTTGTATCTTTGCTTAGTTGGAGACTAAAATGCAGTTGATAAGAAATTACTTCCGTGAAAGGAAGGAAATGTATGAGAAGCTTTGGAAGAGAGAGGCAGAACGTGGGATTTGATGGAAGAAACATAAAATGAAGGAGGGGGTGGGACAAAAAAAGCAGTGGAGAGGAGTATGAGAGGGATGTGGAGCTGATCCTGGACTAGGAAAGTTGGAGGAAAGGAAAGAGAATGTGGATATATGAATTGTGGAAGCTGGAGAGTGAATGTTTCTGCAAATATGGCACTGCATTTTTATACTACTTCTTTAACTTCTTTTTATTTTATATCTTATGCTGCCGTAGCCTGTGACGTGTGCTGGTAAAGGGATGAGGTGCAGGGCATGGGCTTCTCTTCATATTCAATTGGAAGGTAGATTTCTGAACTTTCTGTGTAATTCTTGAGACAGAATCCTCAAAAAGTGTCGCAGTAAGGAATGTATTAAGAGGGAGCAGGTTAGGGAAACCTGAGGTTTCAGTGTATCCTAATTTCATCTGGAATAGAGTTTGTTTTCTCCTTAGCAGCTGGTACAGTGCTGTCTTTTAGATTCAGAGTGAGAATAATGTTGATGATAATATGCTGATGTTTTAGTTGTTGCTAAGTAGAGGTTACCCTAAGTCTGGACTTTTCAGTTTCCCATGCTCTGCTGGTGAGGAGGTGCACAAAAAGCTGGGAGGGAGCATAGCCAGGGACAGCTGACCCAAAATGGTCAAAGGGATATTCCAGCCCGTGGAATGTCATGCTCTGTAAGTAAACTGGGGTGAGTTGGCTGGGAGCCACAGGTCACTGCACAGGGATGGGCTGGCCATTGGTCCATGGGTGGTGAGCAGTTGTGTTGAGCATCACTTGTCTTTCCTGGGGTTTATTCCTCTCTTTCCCTTTCCATTATTATTAATTATTATTATCAAATTTTGCTTTAGTTCAATTACAAAACTGTTCTTATCTCAGAGTAACCCTCGAGGTTTGCTTTCCAATTCTCCTCCCCACCAGGGCCAAGGAAAGGTGAGCGAGGGGCTTTGTTGGGTCTAGTTGCCAACTGAGGTTAAACCATGGCAGTGTCTGGAGGGAATCTTTCATAAACAGAACACTAAAAATATATATTTGGATAAAAAGCTGCCCAGCTTACCTATCAAATTTTGCTTCCTGCTTTCCCAGGGATCTGGAAAACCAAACAGACTCCAAGCCAGTGGTAGTTTTCTGAGTTTCTGGACATTAAAAACACCTTTGGTTTCCAAATTTGAGATTGTGGGATGTGTATGTAAATTACACTTCTGAAAATTAAGCCCTGGTTAAAATAGGTGTTAGGTTGTTGGATCAGGATTGTGCTGTCATGGAGATGGGGTTATTCTCATGTAAAATCCTAGCAACTATTGAGAAAGACGGGACACAGCAGAAAGGCAGGCAGAGTGCAAGGCTGTGTGAAGCTCTGGCTTATTAATTCTGCCTTTATAAAGATGTAAAGTGGTGTTTTAAGAAAGACATTACAGACAGCTCACTCTTCAGTCATCTTTGTGCCCAGGTGGGCTAAGGCCAGGCCTTTTTCTCTGGCACTCAGTCACTGCACATGGCTCCCAAGTAACTTCATTGCACAGAAACCACAGCATGCAGCACTCGTGTCCACACAAACTCTTCCCTGACTGAAGAGTTCCAGGTAGGAGCATGCTGTGAGTGCAGAATCTCGTGTTCTCAGGACTAATGTTGGTGATGCATGAGGAAGCTTTGCAGTGTTTTCCCAGCTGTGGTGTTCTCTGTGTTCCATGAGGTGAAGCTCAGCCTGCTCAGGGAGGCACAGTGGAATTGTGCTGCTTCCAGCACTGGCAGGACACCTGCTCCATGCAGGGCTTGGTCTGGTATTCACCATCTGATATTCACCACTTTGCACTGAACAACAACCACCTACAGGTTCCTTTCAGTAAAGGGCCAAGAAAAAAAAAAAAAAAAAAGAACGACATGGAAGGAAAGGGAACATTAAAAGAATTAAAGAATTTGTGTTACAGAATCTGCTTTGCTGGGAGAAAAAAATAATAAAAAAAATGTATTTTCTATGTATTATTCTGTTTTGCATTAGGGAACCTGGAGAGAAATGAAGTGATAGTCTGGGAAAAAAAAAAAGAAAAAGCACAGTAAAAAAACTCACAGAAGCCCACAAGTATTTTTATTAAAGTATGGCTATTTGGTTAATTTTATTTTTATTTTACTGGTGATGTTTTTTAATCTACATACATTTTTTATTAG
>VZRH01004133.1:180203-199390 GCA_013397555.1 Urocynchramus pylzowi | reverse complement strand
TTTTTTTTTTTTTGTGCCTGGAAATAGTACAGACTGTCAAAAATAGCAGAGGTATTTGTCATTTGCTAATAAAACGTTGGAAAGCTGGACGGGTGTGTGTCTGTGTTTCCCCCAGCCCAAACGCGGGGCCTGAGGCGAGGCCCCTCAGCCCNGCGGGGAGCGGGCCGGGCCGGGCCGGCGGCACCGCGGCGGGCTGGTTCCGCTCCTGCCCCTGGCGGGAGGGGGCTCATCGGGGCGCAGGTGGCCGCAGGACCGCTTTGGGGCTGCGGAGGACTCGCCTTTGTGGCACCGGCTCGCCTTTGGGTCCGAGAGGGCTTGATGGGCCCCGCAGACCGTGCTTCCCGCTCAGGACCGAGGGCCCCGCGGCTCAGAGCGGTGTCCCGCACTCTCGGCGGCCAGGTGAGCCCAGCGACGGCCGACCCCAGCAGCTCTGCTGTGCTGCCCTCACCTCTGGTCTGTGCTGTCTTACTCCATTTACTTTCGCTTGCTCCTTTTTTCTTTTAATAAGCGGTATTTTTCCTATCTATATTTGTATGTAAATCAAGGGATTTGTATGTGCAGGGTATATATTTAACAATGTTCAGATGAGAATCAAAGAACTCGGAGGCATTTCTTTACCCTCTTTCATTTCTACTGGCTGACATTCTATATTGCTCACATAAATGTCTACTCTGTCTTCACATAAACTTCAAACTTTAACAATTTTAGTGCTCAGATAGTAGGTAATACATCATTTTCAGCATGTGTGTTTCACTGAGAGGAGTTAAAGAAGAGCACCTTGTTACTGGGCAGGGCTGGCAGGGAGCCATCACCTGTGAGTGATCATGAGCCTGATGAAGTGATATTACAGCAAACTTCATCCAGCTGGGGCACACAGGGTGGGAGGCTTGTGGAGGATGGCCAGGCCTGTACCCTTCCTCTGGAGTGAGCAGCTGTGTTGCTGAAGCTCAGGGGCAGAAGTTTGGCCCTGAGGCAGAGCTCTTGATGAGTTGAAGGTTTCAAATGGACAAGTCATGGTCCTGTCATGGTGAGTAACTTTGCCGAGGGAAGGGTGGGTTAAGGAAAAGCCTTGGGGAGCCCTGATGGTGTGGATAATGGGCTTTGGCTGGCTGAGAAGGTGGGAAGGAATGGCTGACCTGGCTGTGGGTCTGGGGCTGGTGTGTGCATGGAGATCTGCGACCATGGCCTGTACACCATCTACCCGTACCAGAAACACGGGTGATCCAGAAGCCTAAGCATGGATCTGGGTTCTACCCGCAACTCTTTGTGCCAGAGCCTGCTCAAGAATCTCCTCACAGTGTCATTGCTGGTGGAGTTTGCTGTTATTTTTGAGGAGTAGGTGCAGAGATTGTCACTGAGTATTAGCTTTCTTTAGCAGTTTGCTACAACTTGTGGCCACCCATCTCAGAGGTGTGACATTTTCCTGTTCTACTTGGAACGGTGCTCAGTGACAGCCTTTTTAGGGAGGGATGTATCTGCTCAACAGAAAACCTAAGAAAAATGGTGTCACATCAGTATTTCCTAAAATGTTTTTTTCCAAGGATGAACCTTGTGAGCTACATACCATGCTTTGTTAAATATAATTGTTTGAAGTATCTTGTGTGCAAGTGAATTGTCTTAATATAACAATCATTTGGTAAAAAAGATGCTCTTAGGTAATTCAGTTACCTTTTAAATCTTTTTACTCTATATGCATAAAATATGCTGTAATGTATTGGTATTAAATTTGAATTAAATTAGATTTACTGTTTTGAGGAGTGGAAAAGCCTTTCTAGTTTTTAGCTTAGAGCCTCTCATTCAGCTAGCAAAGGACAGGAAATGCTAAATTTGGTTTAGTCCTAGTCATGTAATTCAAGAGAAAACAACATAAGGATGGAGTTTTGGTCTTGGTGCTGAGCCTTTAATCTTGTCTTAGTTCATGTTGGGCCTTTAAAAGCTGCAGCATATTAAGTCCTCAGAAGTCTGCAACAAGCAAAGTCTGATTTTGAAATGTGAATGACTCAAAGCTCACGATCATGAAAAGTTGGGAATCTGTAGTGCTGGTCTGTCATCTTGAGTGCTCTGTTTCCCTTCATCTGCACCTGGATCAAAGCAGGAATGGCTTTTCTGAGTCTGGCACAGGAGTGCTCTGCAAGCCAGTGGTAGTGCAAGTCAGTACCTAAATGTGCAGTGTGTGTCTGTGCCTGGGTTTGTACTCCTATGAGCAAATCAACAAATTAGAGATTCCAGATCCTTTCCTGAAGTTTGGTTATTCTGCCAGGAAGAAATTCTACAGGAGTCTGTAGGACATCTGGAATGACACACAGCAGGCGGCTGTGTGGTTGAAGTAGATCCAAAGCCAGTTGGTGGGGGCAGATCAGTTACCAAACATGGTGTGTCATGCCAGGGGTCAGAAGTTGACAGACCTGTGGTTAACTGGTTAACAGACTTGTGACATGTGGCCCAAGGTTGTGCTGTTATGCAAATACTGACCTACATTTGGAGGTTTTGGGGTTTTTTTAATCCTAAGGACTGAATTCATAGAGCTATTCCATTTGACATGCATAATGTTGGAAAAAGTATAATGTACAGGAGAATGTATGATCTCCCAAAGTTGTTAATGCAGAGTCTCTACTGAGACTATAATGCCATTGTAAATGGAACTATGGTAAATGAAGTGACTGATCAGTTAGAAGAGCAAACTCTATGAAATTGTTTAGATCTCTAGTTTTGGGCTTTCTAAAGCAAGTAAGACAATTTATGATTTTCTTGAGGAGTGTATCCTGGTGTTACTGATGGAGAGGTAAAAGTAGTCATGTATGTGGAGCTGCAAGGACCTCCGTTTTTGCTGTAGGTGGTAAATGTAGCATTTTTAAGACTGCAGTTAGAGGAAGCTGGGTAGTGCTGCTTTCAGGAGGGACAGCTATATTTTCTGCACACAGAGATGTCTCAGTTGCACACAGTGGAGTTGAACCACTTCTGTCCTTCAGAAGCCTCTGCTCTCTGGAGCAAAAGCCACTTGTTTGCACCCTGTAGTTTCTTTTCATAGTTAGCTGTAGCAGCTCCACTCCAGAAGTGATCTCCTGGGTGCCAGTGCTCGGAGCCAATGGGTGTCCCCTTGTTTTGCTTTGAAAGATGAGGCCATTTACTCACATACAATGCCGAGTGCTTAAGGCATTTGAGCTAAAATACAGAAATGGTCCTTGTGTGCCTTGTGGCTACCAGAGGTCTCACCCCCTCTCAGCTGAGAGCCCTCAACACCAGGGTAGTGACAAATGCTCACTCCCTGTGTTCTGAGCAACCTCCATGTGCAGAGGCGGAGCGAGAGAGAAGCTGCAGCACCGCTGGCAGCTGTGTTGAAGGACTTGGCCACCGCACGGGAGGAGCTCGGTGCCTGGTTCCAGGTGACAGTTCAGGGCTGCCTCCAGAGGCAGACACTCTCCCACGGTCCAGTACAGCACTGAAGGAAAGAAGCCTTGAAAGAGGAGTTAGGTTTCAGGTACGCATTTTTTATTCTGAGAGTTGTCTAGGGCCCATTAGTAATTATGGAAATGTTTTTCTATTGTGTGTAGAATGATTTGAGGGCTCTGGTGAGGTGCTGAAAAGCACTTGAAAAGCTTTTTTATTTATTTATTTTTTTTTTAGTGGTGGGAAAAAGCACCTGCAGCTGTTTATTTTAACCTGGTGTAGTAGGTCCCTGCCCTTCAGTGTCTTTTTTGTAGGGATTGAATGCGCTTCAGAGGGCAGGCAGTTTGTTGGATATGCTAATTAATAATTGTAGAGTCACACCAAGGGTTTTGAACATTAGCACATATCAAAGTTGCTGTTTTAGTGGAAGAGTTCTTAGAGCCTGCCAAACATGGGTGGGGTGCACCTGAGGTGGCACAAACTGCATACCATAGCACAGACTGATAAGGCTTGAGATAGCCTTATCAGTGAGATCCATATGTTCATAACGAAAGTCTGCCAGCTTTCGCTTTTCATAAAATACTGTGGAAAAAAAATGATGCAGTGTTTTCATGAAAATTAAAAGTTTGCTTTTTGCATCATAAGGGCTGAGGAGGCAGAAAACATAAGTTCAGTGCACATATTCTACCTAGGAAAGTATGGTTTGGGGCAGATGGGACAGGGGAGTTGGGGTTTCAATCATTTCAGAAGCAGCAGTGATCTTCCGGAAGGGAAAGACCTCTGAACAAAATCTCTAGAGAGCAGACTGAAGATAAATGTGCTAGTACACCTCTCTAAATTGTCAAACGAGGGAGTAGGTTTGCAAGAATCTGTGGGTTCCTTTCTTACTGTCTTTTGATGCAGATTTCTTGCCTTGTTCTCCTCACCCCAAACTGCACTTCCACTCAGATTTTTCATTTCAAGGAGCACTGACTGTTTATTTCTTTTAAAAGTCACTGGAAGAATTCCAGATGTTCATTCTGTTTGTTCTGAAAATCAACAGGCTATGGACTGTTAGAAGTGGGACTGAGAATTTTTTTTTTCCCCATTGATGATGATGAACATTTATTCTGTTGAATGGCTTTGGCTTCACTGAGTAAAGTAAAACCTAATGGAGTTTTCAAAAAGATGGGGTTTCATTTTTGATAAGTTCAGTTACATGATAAGTTACAGTTACATGGGCCAAAAAGCCCTGTGGGGAAATAGAGGCTTTTTCACCACTGGATGTTGTACCAAGTCCATGTATCTTTAGAACTATCTGTGCAAGTAATTTATGTCTAGTTTTAAAGGTAGAGCAAGCAGGGTCTCACACTACTGAAACTATCTGCTGCTAGAAAACTCTTATTAACAGAAGAGGGCAATAAAAATCTCTTCTGTCAGCTTAAACCAAAATAAAAGCACAGCAATACCTGAATGTGACAAAAATGGCAATGCTGCCTGCAAGTCTGGGACATGACTTTCAATGCCTTTTGGGACAGGGTCTTCATGACAAAACCTGCACCAGCAGTCTGCGTGCCTCAGCTTCAAGCAATTTCTGTAATTGAAATTAATTAAAATGCTTACTACCTGCTGTGATCTGAAGCATCTCTCTCTCCCTTTGTTGCTGTTGTTACTGCTCCTATAAACGGGGATGCCTGATCTTTAATAAACTGCATGATCTGTGGGAACTTTGAAAGACTCTGGCAAAACTGTGTTATTTTGGGAGACACAGATCAGCAGTCAAGGAGGTGAATTTTAGCAAGGAAGAGGACTGACCTGTCCCTGTTAGTGTTTTTGTGAGCATTAGAGCTCTTAGAAAACATGCTGAAAATTCTGAGTGCCCAATTCTGGGGGGGTGCTGCTGGCTGTGCAGGAGCTGCTCTGTGTGTCTCCGGTGAGCGATCCACGGCACAGTGGTGATTATTGGGACACCCCTTCTTTGCCCCCTTAACAGACACCCAGGATGCAGTACGGTTAAGGGGAGGCTGCTGACAAGGTACTTCTTATCTGCAAGATGTTATTTATCTGCAAGTGGCAGATAAATACTCTTCTGAGGCTGTGGTGGATGTAACATTCCCTTCTCCTTCTGTCATCACTTCCAAAAAACGTATCCTGGAAGCAACACCCTGAGTGATAAAACTCTTATCACTCCAAATGGCACTGATGGGAATGTGGGATTCCCAGTCTCACCATGTAATAGGGCTGACAGAGGAAATCCTTTGGGCTCCAGAAGGGTGACTAAAGCCCTAAAGGAGACTTTTCAAGCAGTCCCCACATGGTTTGGCCTGTGTTCCTGACTCTGCACCCAGAGAACATTTGTGAAAAGAATTAGATTCTTTTCTACTCCTTAGTGGAAAAATCAGTGAAAATCCCTCTTCTGAGACTGCAGCAAACAAATTTTCCTCCAGAAAAAGTTGTGTTTTGTGGGACCAAAAGGCACCTTTCAAAACAGGCATTCTAGTATCTTTGTTCATGTCTCCTACTTGAGCATCAAATGAGCTCAGTGGGGCTTTCCTGGCAAGCTGATAGAATGCATGCCCTGAAGTGACTAAATCAGTCTGATTCCATTTCTCTCCACTGCTTGTGAGCAGCACAGATGGTTCTGATTCAGGTAAATGCACTGCACTTGGCAGTGCTTACTGTGCTATGCATTACACCTGTGCCAGGACCTGAGAGTGGGTTCTGAAAGGTGGTTTGGGTATTGAATCTCTGCACCTGAATTTAAGGCTGGTAAAGCAGCTGACAAAATAAAAAAAACCCAACAAAATTTGTTAGGGAGTTCAATTAAACCATTGTATAATAAGTATTATTAAGAGGTAGCTGAAATGTTATTTCTCTTGGCTTTGGTTAGGACCAGTGTCCAGGTCAGTCTGCTTTGAAACTAATTAAACTTAAACCTTCAAGGTGATGTGCAATAATTAAATAATAAAATCAAGAAAAATCTGCTTGGGAACCAAAATGTGTGACTTGCTTAGTTTAAGGCAAAAAAAAAATCTACAACTATCTGTCAGAATATATTTCTTCTTCTCAGAAGAAATGGGAACTATGGAAATTGAGCAAAATGAACTTCCAGCATTGTCATGGGAGTCTAAGAATCAGTTGAAAAGCCAGTTTTCTGTATTGAATCAGCACTAGTGTTCATTCGTTATCAAGTTAAGACATTTTATTTGGTAGCAAAGGAAAGCTAAGAATGTTTAAATGCTCCTTCACACAGGTTTCCCTTAACCCCACCCAGCCTCTTATGCTTTTTTTTGTACCTGTAGCAGTTTTGCTTAACAACTCCCTAGAGAAACAGGGAACAAAAGATTACATGGAAGTTTTGTTTAAAAAAAAAATCTGAAACCACCAAATTAAAAAAAAATTGGAAAGTTATAAAATTTTATGTACTTTTCAAATTAATTTTTATGCAGCTGCTTTTAATCGAGCTTTCATAATGTTTATCTACTCTAAACTTTTCCTGTGCTTAATAGGTATGTACAGCTATTGCCAGCCAGAAGAAAGGTCACGTTAATGTCCTAGTATCATTCTAATTGCATGAAGTAAAGATTTTCTTTCCTTACCAATTTTTCTTTCTAATGACTACTGCAGCTTTCTTATGCTCTGTTGAAATAGCACGTTAGTGAAGCTATTCTCAGGCAGTACAGTTAATGCCAGACTTGTGGCTTTCACCCGAGGACATGTTAAGTCTTAAGTACTTTGGAAGTGACACACTGTTTACTTTTGAATTTTGTTCAGTAAAAATGTAAATAGGACAGTGATTTTGAGGGCAGTGACTTCAGAGAAAGTTATGTGTCGAGCTATAAAATGTTAGCCAAGATCTCTTCTGATCTAAATGCTAAAGATCAGCCGAATTGAGACATAATGTAATGAAAATGTACGTGATCTTCAAATGGCTTAGCTAATTAACACATAAAAGAAACTAGCAAATTTGTTACAGTATGCTATTTAAAATCCCTTACCACGTTTGTACATGGTGTCTGAGCACCGTCTACTCGTGGGCAGCTTTCAGAATGGTGTGAAATATCCTCTAAGGTTTAGCAAGACACTGATTAACTTGTTTTGTCATGTGGGTTCTTGCTAACAAAAATCGAGCGTGTTTATGAAAAGACTAGATTCATGCTTATTTATAAATACAGGCTTAAAACCTTCTTAACTTCTACTGAACTGTAACTTAAGGGGAGTTAAGCATCTGATCACTTCATAGTCAAGATACAGAAATGACGACTCACTACTGTGAGAAGTTGCTGGGCATTTGCTAGGTGGTATTTTTTTGTTCTCTGATCCAGTATCCCAAAATACGGCGTGACATTGTGTGTTTGGAGGTGCCCCATGGCTGGCACCGTGTCAAGCTGCAGTGCAGATGCCCTGTAGCTGTTGTGCAGGGATGGCTGCTGGCCGTGGCAGGCTGGCCCATTTCCCGTGGCACTAATTGCTTTTGGCATGCCTGAGCTGTGCCCTGCTGCTCCGCTGGGATCCAATGGCTGTCCTTTGTTTCCTGTCCTATACTGGCCTGCTGTCCTTCTCCCATGTCACATTCCTATCTCCAACTATTGTGCAGCACAGCCTGATTTCTCATGCTGTAAAAACCATTATTTTCAGATAGAGGAGAACATCTAGAATTGAATTAAAAGTCTGACCCTGAACTTTCTGAAGGACAGGGTTACACATGTCTAACAGATGCTCTTCTGAAGGAGCTTTGACCTATGCTGCACTCTCTCTCTATTTAGATCTAAGCCATTCCTGTCTTTGCAAAACCTGAGAGTCCTTCTCAGTGGCCTGCTTCAAAGGAAGAGCCCGTGTCTGTGCTCTTTTCGTTGCTGTAGACTATCTGTCCTGCCTCAGTTTAGGCATGGCTGTGGATCCTGGGGCATGTTAGAGCAGCCAGGAACGGAGTGAACTTTGCTTTGAAAATTCAAATGTCCCACATATTTGATGGGGCATTTGAATTTTGATGGAAAGATGCACAGGCAGATACCTGCCTTCCCTGTTATTTCACTATTGTTTTGCCTAATTGTCTTCCTGCTCCATGTGTTTGACAGCCTAATCTCTTCTCCAGTGCCCAGTTCATGGTACAGTTTCCTCCCCATGATTCCTGGGTAGGGCATGGATAAGATGAACCCTATAGGGTTTATAAACCCATAAGATAAACCCTTAGGGCTGGGTGTGTGCAGGGGTCCCGGCAGAGGGGTGCTGGGGAGCATCACTACAGGTCCTCCCAGGGTTTCTGCCCAGGAGTTAGCAGTAATGGATAACCAGCAAGCAGAGTACTCTGGGTTGATAAGTGCTGTGTCAGGGAGTTTCCTTTTTGCCCAGGCCACCAGGACTGCACCTCTGCTCTGGAAAGGCCTGGTGTAGGCGATCACTCTCACTAATCCTACCAGTGTATTTATAAAAGTTTTCCACTTAATACTTTGTCCTTTGAAATCTGGAGGCAATACCCAGCAATGTTTCTTCAGGCTACCTTCTCTTTCAAATCCTGAGCAGGGGTTTCCTCTCAGCATTCTCAATCCATATATCCCAAATTACTTTCCTGCAAACTGCTGCTGCTGTGAACAGTACTTCTGCATTACCTTCCCGTAGTGTTGGTTCCTTGTTTTCACAGTAGCATTTCAGCTTTTAATTCAAGGAGGACACCCTTACATGAAGCGTGCAATGTAATAAAAGTGTTTCTTCAACTGCCTTGCTGGTTTTGGTTTAGCTGGGTCATGACTGTTGCATTGCTTCTAAACTGTGGCCAAAGTAAATGACTGGGTGTTTTTTTTGTTTTGTCTTTAGTAATGAACTTTAAAAATCATTCTTCCAGCAGCACATGAACAATAATATTAATTTGTATTGTTTTATTCAACTGCTGCATTGAAAGGATGACATCGGTTTTGGTTTGAATTCCTTTAGCGTAAATGTTTCTTAAGACACCTGTTACATGGAAGAAGAGCTAAGGACACTTCTTGGAGTGGCATTTCCCGGTATTAAAACAGTTTGTTCTCTGTTGTGTATGGCTATACATCCGACAGAAAGCTTGTGAATGATGGTGGGCCAGTTAGAGTCCTGGCATTGAAAATATTGCAGACAAAATAAAATACCAAACTGTCTCTCTCCTGTGCCTCCCCCAACTTCTGTTATACTCAGGCCATGCTGGAGCTTCTCCTCTGCCCGAGGAAGGGAAGGAGCCCTGAAGTGGGACACGTTGCCTTTCCTAGCAGCAGGTCACAGTGTTCCAGTGGAGCTTCTCGGTGCCGGGCTGAAGGACACGCGTCCCCCGGCAGCGCGAGGCAGCGGCTGCTGCGCTGGTCACGTTGCGTGTGCTGAGCAGAGGCCACCTGGAGCAAAGTGTGTTTGCAGGCTGGCTGGCCTTGCAGTGCAGGGCCTGGGTCACGTGCTCACGTGTTGATGAGAGAGAGACAAATTGGAAAAGGTTCTTAAAAAGGGGAGAAAGGGTAGTGGATGAGGGCAGCAGGGGAATGACACTGAGGAGAAGCTGGGAGAGGTGGGAAAGGGTCACTGTATTGTTCAGTGTGGGCAGCAAACATTAGGGGAGGTGTAGGAGATGGCAGTGGGTATGGGCCAGTCCACTGCCCTTAGGCATTGTCCATGTACCATGTCCTGGTACCTTCCAATACAATAGGAGTTTTTAATCTGTGACACCTGACAGCAACAGAAAAGAGATGCCTAATTTTGTTCCCATGTCACCATGCTGAAATTAGCCATTCTGGCACCGGTCTTATCAGCAGGTTTAATTCCATAGCTTGGACTTCGTTCTTAGCACCAATATTCAGCACTGGATAACCTCACTGAAATACAGGTGTGAGAGCAGGACCAAAAAGGATCCCAAAGCCTCTCCTCGCTCAAAGGCTGGCACAGCAGGTACCTAATTGTACATTGATATGGCAAATTCTGTATGTGATAGCAGGGAGTAGGAACTTGGTGAGTGCTTCAGCTGGAAGCAGAAAACTGACATAAAGAATTTCTAAGCTAATTCAAAAAATGATCCATAAAGTTCAGATAGCGGTAACTTACATCCCATCCTAAATATGCAAATTACTCAGAGGATGTATTGATGGGCTGTTTTTTAAGACACCAGCTTTGTTAAACAGGATGCTCTTTGCAGTCCTTTTTGTGCAAAGGGCAGAGCTTTCTATTCATCTAGCCAAACATTTATATACAATGGAACTGCTTTCCATTTCAAAGCAAAACTTGGGGTTATTTTGTATTTTTCTTCTTCTGTTAGGAGAATTTCAGGCTTTTTTTAAACAAACAAAAAGAGAAAACTACTAAGGCGTGTTTACTTAAGTAAAACTAAGTAGTTTTACTTAGTAGTAAAACTACTAAGGTGTAGTTTGGTTTCACTCTTGGGAAGAGGAGTGAAAGGTTTTAAATGTTATTTTCCATGTGATTCTGTAATTAAATTGATTTAATACTATCTATGTAGAGCTTGATATAGTCCATTTGGAGAAAATTCAGAAGTAGGTGTAGGATGGGGTTTTAAATGGATTGTCTGTTGTGTATTTGCCTTGCTCTTTTTTTACTTCCTCTCTTTTTTTTTCTTTTTTTTTTTTCTTTTTTTTTTTTTTTTTTTTTTTATTTTTTTTTTTTCTTTTTTTTTTTTTTTTTTCCTTTTTTTTTTTTTTTTTTTTTTTTTTTTTTTTTTTTTTTTTTTTCTTTTAATCTGTTTTATCGGCTCCTACCTGTTTTCATAATTCTCATTGTGGAATTGGCTGAAGTGTTTATTAGTGTTTCATGATATAAATGTTTTAACTCATCTGTTTTCTGGGTGATTTAGGGCTGAATTAGCTATGTCAAAGAGGAAATGTCTATTGGTCGCTCTGTGATTCTGTTTGTCAAGTCCAGGGCTTCATGGCACATACAAATCCAGAATACATCTGGAAGGAGCTCTGGGCTTTTGGGCTAAACCCTGGTATTGGAAAAGTTGCTCCATCTGTCTAGGCTTACTTTTGACCTCTCTGAAATGAAGATGATGATAGCATTCCAAGTGAAAGATTTTTTTCCAGTATTCAGTATTCATTTGGAAAATGACCTTTACGCTTCCGAGCCTCCCTTGTGAGTACAAGGTGTGTTCCTTGCCCAGCAGGTGCCAGGTGTTGTGGTGGAAGCAGCCCAAGGAGCTGTGTGGGACAGGAAAAAGCAGTTTGGAGCTTTACCAGTCCCTTCTACAAGACCACTTTCTTGTAAAAGGAGAATATTAGGTAACATGCTGAACTGAAACACACCCTGTGCTAGACATATTGGGGCGAGATAACTCTATCCTATTTGTACATTTTTCCCCCCATGTAAGGGAAACAGGATTTTTTTTGGAAAATATTATGAGATCTCAAAGTGAAAGGTGTGGGAGGGTATTATTTTTCTTGTGGTGTTTGCTGGAAAAAAAAATCGAATGCAAGAACAAATGGAATGAGAGGAAGTGTGAAAACAATGAGAAGAGAAAAACTGCTTTTAGCCTTACAGAGTAGTCATTGATTCATGAAAGCACAAGGATAATTCCTCATTGTACAGCTTTCAGACATCAGCTAGAATATTCACTTTGAGTTAAAGACTAGGAAAATGTTAATGAACTGACAGAAGCCAAAGAAAAGTCAGTAAAAAAACGCAGCAGTTAGAGGACTAGACAAATAACTGTTAGGAAAAGGAAAGGAAAAGTAGTGAAATGGTGGAATGGAGCATGAGCAAGGAAGACAGATAGCTGTCAGAATTGAAGGAAGATAAACTCAGAGAAAAATCAATTGCTTTTGTAGCTCAAGTTCAGAAAGAGGAATTCTGGGGCAAAAATGGAGTTGTAGGTTTGGGATTTTTCCCTAAAAAGATTTTTTTGAAAATCTGTTGTTTCAATTTTTATCTGGTTTATTCTGAGGAATGATCTAGATAATGTGGAAAAAGAAATTCTTTCTAAAAATGCTAAACAATGCATTTGAATATGCTATACAGACAAAAGGTTTTTCAGTATCTTTCAGGCCTTCAGGTTTCATATGGCACAATTACCTGAGTACTGTGTGTAATCATGGTCTTGGAATGTTGCTAATTTTTAGGACAGCTCTTATCTTTTTTATGCATTTGTATTCTGCAAAGAAAAACTAAGTCACAATTGTAAAAAAAAAAAATGCTTTTCCTTGGTTTAATATTTGTTAATGCTTTTTATAAAATTATTATGTGTTCTGACTTTCAAAATTAAATTCTTGATTATAGAAATGATGCATAGGATCTTGCATGGAAAAAATGTGGTAAAGGATAATAATATTTTGCATTTGTGCAAAAAGATTAGAGTATTTGAAAGCAGGTCTGTGCCAGTACTTAGATGTGTAACTTAACTTCAGAGAGAAATAACGAGAAAGGGGACTTAGTCAAGGTCAGATGGCCTCAGTGAAAAAAACTGAAGCTTTTTGCTTAACTGAAGCCCTCTAAATAAAAGCTTTTTTTCTGGTTATGGAAATAGTGAGTGGATCAATGCTGTGCTTGTGAATTGCATACACTTTAGTCTTTATTTCCTAAACTTTTCACCTGTCTTGGATTCCACTGAAGAAACTAGAACAGTGCTTGCTCAAAGCAGCTCAAGCGTTCCTTTGCTACTGAGCCCAGTTTGATCTGATGCAACTCTCTGTGAATATTAACTGGGGCAGCCCTGTGGGTGCTCCCTTTGGAGGGCTCTGAGGTGCACCTCTGTGCTGGGGATGCACACAGCTCTTGCGTGCTGCCTTTGGCAGAGCTTGAGTCCATCCCCCCGTGTCCTGCCAGCAGCAACTGGTCTGTTTGCTCCTGTTGCTCCAGGGCCATGGAAGCTGGGTAACCTCTCCACTCGAAATGCAAAGGGACAGGGAGTCTCCATTAGTAAGCACAAAGGGGTTATTAGGGCCCTGTGCTGCCTTTTTCCCTTGTTTCCATTCAAAGGTCTTGCTCACTGAGTAGGAAAGACTGCAGGGTGTGGGAGGGGAAAGGAAGTGTGACAGGCACTTTTCTTTTGCTGGCTGTATTGCTAAGAGCATGGGAAGTGGAGACACACTACAGGGTTGTGCAACAGGGGTTTTTAAAGCAGAGCACCAAGATTCACTCATGAGATCCCAAAGGAATTGTGAACAACCATAAGAATGCAGCTGGGAATGGCAGTCCTATGAATGGTACTTTGACCACTAGCCATTCTCTTTTGTTGATTTGTACTCTCCATTATCTTTATGCATATAGGTATTATTGTGACATGGTATTTAAGCTGCACTGTAGCTGTGCACTGGATGCTACTGTATTGAGGTAATGAGAATTACTAATCCTCTTGAAGTCCTAGTAACCTGCTTGCCACATATGCTCAAAATGTTTCATGCCCATGCATAGATTAGTTTGGAATTAGTCTTGTGTATGAATTCAGTTGTTACTTAGTTGCTCACATATAATCCTTTTAATTTCCCCAGTATATTATCATTCACTGTCATCCAGTGCAAACCCCTCTTGATTCCTGTGCCTTTTCCCCAGTTTTCACTGGAATGTTTCCTGTCTTGGCCTAAGGGCATTTCTGAGGTGTGGAACCTTGATACAAAGCTAGGCTGAGCGAAACAGTTTGAAAAAGTTACCAGCTAGCTAAAGAAAGGGAGAGATGGCCACGGATTGAACTAGATCTTAAATTTGAGGTTACTTCAGACTGGTTCCTACACTGCATCTCACAGTTGAGTCCAGCAGTAGAAGAAAAGAAGTGACATGACTACCTGCAATCCTGAGCTCTGAAACTGCTGATTATGTGGCACTGGTGATTTGTACTGGGGTAAGAGCCAGCTGGCTGTGTGGATGTGGCTTTAGATTGCTTTCTAATAAATAACACTCACTATGGCTCAGCTTGATATGATGAACAGGAAGTGCCAGGAAGAGGAACTGTCACTCCAGAACATGAGTCAGAAGATGGAATTAAGGACTGACACAGATGCATATATTTCAATGCCTTCACGTTTGGCATCCCTGCCCAGGCAAATGATCTAATAACAGCTCCCCTCACATACCTTGGATCCACAGGAAAAGAGCCAGTGTTGTCACGAGTAACTTACAGAAGACATTGGTGAAGGGTATTTTTAGTCCAGCTAAAAATAATTTTTCCATGCACTTCATAGATTGGTGTAGGTTGGCTTTAGTCATGTGTTTTAGTGCTTGCAAAGGCTCTATCCACACCTCCTCAGTGACTGCCACAAGCTCCTTTCCTCATCTTTTAATTGGTAAACTCGCCTCCCTTTTGCCTCATGTAAATTGTGAGCCATGAGAAGAGCCTTGCCTTTGAATGAGCCTTCACAGAGACGATGGCTTCGAGACTGTTTTTTACTGGATAAGTCCACAATACAAGACTCCTCACATTTCTAAACACTAAGAATGTAACTTCTTTGGGCAAATCTGGCTTCTGTTAGGGTTAAGTAACTGCCCAGGCAGGTCACTGTGATTTTAATCACTCTTGGGGGTGATAAAGCTATGCATAGAGACCTAAATGCAAGAGAGGGTCACAGGTAATAATTTGGTGTCTTCTATCCAATCAAGTTTTGTTCAGTACCATTTGTTCAGATTTGGGATCTTTCATTTTTTCCCGTTGACCATTTATTAACTGGCAGCACAGAAACATTCAATGTCCTTTGTTGTAATTGTCGGCCCATTTCTGTATAAAATTTTTTCTGAGTCACATCCCAAACCATACAGACTCCTTTCATTGCCATGACAACAGCAAGGCATGCCAATGTTAGCAAAGTCTGCTGAAAAAAGAGAAGTCAGTAAAATCAAAACACAGTTAATTGAGGTATTTCATATATAAATTCCCATTTTCTGTAATGATCCAAAATTATCCTGCATTGTGGAAAAGTAGTTAGGAATATGCCCTAGATAAATAGCATAGCCTCATGCTGGATGTTGGGTCTTGTCCTAGGCACTGCATTATAAAAAAAGATCTTATAAAAACAGTGAGAGTGGAATTGCTCAAAGCCCTGGTGAAATGTTTGGATCAGAAGAGGATGAAGAGTTAAATGTGGTTACTAAAAAATCACACTTTACTTTTACTAAGAAAGTAAAGGATAATTACTAACAGTCAGAAAAATGTTTGATGTTAAACTGTGCGTTGTTCTGTCATTATACCTTTCTCTTCACTGCTTAATATTAAAAGTATATTTGATGGAATTATGTAACAGTACATTTTAAACTAATAAATAATGCAGTAACTCGTGCAAAGTAATAGGGAATCACTGATGTAAAACAGGTCTTGTAGAGGTAAATGCTGGAAGAAATCTGCCTTAGTCCAAGTGAAGCTGGGAAGGAGGAAAACTGTGGGTGGGATTTGAGAGGTCTGCATCATGAAGGATTATTTCTGCTTTAAAGCAGCGGTGAGAGCACAGAGTTAACAGAGGTACTATCTACAGCCTCCTTTCCTTTGAAACCTCCATGATCAATCATATGGGCTTTCTCTTGGCCTCCCTCTATGCTTTGAAGGTAAGATGGAAACAATTTTGGAAATAGAAATGGAGGATGAATGGCCTGCAGTCAGGGACATGAGGGGCTGAACTCTTGAGATTTGTAGTTTTCTATACTTATGCTTGCTGTGAAGGAGGGGGAGGAGGATGAATGATGTTGCCTGCTGAAAAGCTGTGATTCAGGTATTCCTAGCCTATGTCTAGGGGTGTCCCATAAAACTCTTCTCAACTTTTTTTGTTACATTCACCCTGTTAATATATAGCTGCAGGTGGCTGGAGGGCTCATCTTTCTTCTGGTATGTCCTCAGGGTACCCAAATGAGTTTCAGGAGCCTCTGCAATTTCCAAAGGATGCAAGTGCTATGTTTTCATTTAATGATAGTTGGCTCTCAGATGGGGTGGCTGAATTGTGGTGACAGCCATTGGTAGTGTCAGAACAAATGCAGACTTGTTCCCCTTATTTATGTCCTTATTTTCAGACCTACTGCAGCTACTATAGGCTAGAATGCTGTTTGCTTGGTTTGGGTTCTCAGTAATTCTGACAACACTTGCCTGCTTAGTACACAGTGATGGACCAGACCTCCTCATCCTGCATCACTTGCCACACTGGGTTTTATTCCTGTTTGGAAGCTCCTGAGTCTAGCTGGCTGTAGGTGCAGACAGTAGCTGAGCCACTGGGGTCTAGCTCTGAAGGAGAAACTGTGCAAGTCACTTGACTTATCAAAGATTATAGTTAATATCAAATATTGACAGTTGCTATCTAATAAACAAACTTCACGTGAGAATTCACAAAGATGCTATTCATAGCAATAGCTATTCATAGCATTGCAATAGCAGTGGTCCTCCAGTGTAACTTAAGTTCTGAGATCAGTGAGCCTCTGGAAACAGCCCCTGCACCTGCATCCAGCCCAATGGCAAGGGGAGAGCCCTTGACTCAGTACTGCAGGGTGATTGATGGGCTGGGTGAACACTTGACAAACAAAGCAGAAAACCTTGCAGTTTGGTGAACTTAATATTTGAGTGTACGTAACTTAAAAGCATTAGATGTTTGCGAACCGAAGAAATTCCTTGAGAATTGTACAGTGCTTGGCTGCAGGTGGAGCCTGCAAGCCATAAAAGCTGCAGTTAATGATAAGGTTTTGTCTTCATGATGTGATTAGTGTGCGTGGGCGTGGGGCATGTGAACATGGAGAAGAGCACATACTGCTGAGTGTGTCTGCTTATTCTTCTTTCTCTTCAGTGGAACGGCAGATCTGCTGGACATGTCTGCAGTGAATGTGTATTCATGTATCTGTTGGGTTTTTTAAAGTTTATTTCTTATACAGCATCCTTTAGCTGACATATTTGAAATACTTAAGGAATGCTTTAAAATGTTTTTATAGTTTACCCCAGTTTTGATGGTATTTGTTAGCATAGGTGGTCTCATCCACAAGGAAGCTGCTCATTCACAGCAGAGTTTGACTGTGATTTTAGACAAAAGATTAGCTGGTGTAGTTAGAGGTACAAAACAAACAAAAAAAAAATCTTACAACTTATTGAACAAAAATGGGTTGTCTTGACTATTATCCTCTGGGTTGATATTACATGGGTAAATTGCTAACAGAGACTTTTCAAAGCAAAGCATTCTAGTTTTATTCTGGTGCAAAGCACTGTGCATCCCTGAGTTGCCTTTTAGGGGGCAGAATGAAAAGCCATCAGTACCTGGGATGTGTCCCCAAAGTGGTCAGTGACATTTAGTCCGATTTTGGTTTGAACTTGTGTCACAAAATGCAGCAGTCCCTCCAGGGAGCTGAGCTCTACTGTTGGGGACCTCCCCTAACACTTCATAACTCAGAATAAGGCATTAAGGCTAATGAGCAGAGATCCAGGAAACACAGGCTGTAAGACAAGAACACAAGGATGGGATCTCTGGTCCACTGGCACTGTGTCTGAGCCAGGCATCAGCCCATGCCTTGGGAAGGAAAGGCAGGAGCAAGCACAGAGGAAAGTGTCCACAAATATTGTAGGGCTTTCTGTGGCTGGGCTTTTTTCAGCCAGAGGAGGTGTCTTTGGTAAACTGATGGATTTTTTTCTTTCCTGTGTTTTTCCAGTCTCTTTTTGAGTCCAGGTAGACTTCTACTACATTTTGTCCTGCATCAAGGACAAAATTATGTTCTGCAGCTTAATTATGTGAAGAAATAGTAATTGTTTTCTTTGTTCTGAATTTTTCATCTACTAGTTCCTCTTGTTACCTTCTAGCTCTCCGACTGGAAGAGCATGAACAATTATTCCCTGTTCACCTATTTCACATCACTAATCTTTGTAAGCTTCCATTGTATTCCTGCTTTAGGCTGATGTACTCAAACATATGCAGTCCCTTCTTGCCGAGTTTTCCTCTTGCTTCTTGTCAGTTTTCCCATTTACTTAGTCTGTGAATGTCTACTGATTCTACAGTCATGACATCCCTAATGTTGTGTGGACTTGCAGCAATTCATGTGGGTATAACTGAGATTTCTCTTTATGTTGTTTGTTGCCGCTCACTCATCTTGGTGTGCTGTTGTTGCTGCCACCATCTAAGCCTGTGACAGTGTTCACTGTATCCTTTATCCTTCTTCAGACTTGCAATTTCATTCCTCACTGATAGTTTTACTATTTGCTGTTATGCTGTTCATTTCGTTCAATTGTACGCTTTAATATACTCCTGCTTGTCCTCTGATGTGATTCCTTCTGCCTTTTCTGCACTTTTTGTCCCTGCATATGGCATCCATTCCTCTTCTTTTCACTGACTGTCCAATACATCAATTCCATCAGGATCCCGGCCTAAATTAGGTGCTTCGTTTCCCTGACCTGTTTCTTTGGTCGTTTTTATGCAGGAGTATTTGTCTGCTCTTCCTCGCGCTTGCAGAAGACCAACGAACCCTGCTGTCTGGGCACTGTCTGCTGTCACCCTGGTCTTTTGAGGTGTTCTAAGCCTTCTGATCTTTACACACTTCTAATGGAGTTTCTCACACACTGTCATGTAAATAATGGTTGTTTGCGTTCTTCTCTGCAGGAGGAGAAGTTTGATGGACTGTTAGTCTGACCAGTGTGGTTGGAGAGGTGGCAATGCCATCCTCCAACCCACTGTCACTTTAGGAATTCTATAAACGTTAAAGTCCGAAAAATAAAGTGCTCTTTTCCTGTTCGGCTGCTGGAACGTCGTGTGCGAGCGTGTTATTCCGTGTCACAGCCGTGGCAGTCTCCCTTTCCCAGTGCCCGCAGCGCTTCCATGTTGCCGGACCGGCCGCTCTCGGCGGCGAGCCGCGCGTGCCCGCGCGCGGGAGGCGGGGAGCGGCCGGCGCTCTCGCGAGAGCCTGGCGGTAGCCCCGCGAGATCGGCG
>VZRH01004133.1:123897-180084 GCA_013397555.1 Urocynchramus pylzowi | reverse complement strand
GGTGGGGCCGGTGAGGTGTGACTGCCCTGTTGCTGAGGGTGGGAGAAGGAAAGGCGTCCCCCGGCAGCTGTTCTCCCTTCCTGGGGGCTTTTTGTGCCTTTTCAAAGCGGTATGAAGTGTAGGAATTCTGCGTTGTGCTTTGGCTGGGGTCCTCGGAGCCTGTGCTTTTCCCCCGTGAACCTCGTGAACGCGGTTGTAGCGTGGTCGCGCATTTTCCTCTAAGTGTTAAATGCGTCTCTGGCTACGTGCATCCCAGGTGGACCCGGCAGGTGTCACAAAATTCAGTCTGAAATTTGTCATGTTTGCCTTCATCAACTGTGTGAATGACTGTAGGTAGGTGTTCCTTGTATCTCCAGACCTGTCATCTGAATTGCACCGTCTTCCCGTGGCATATTTGTTGGCTCTTGCTTGTAATACTGAAACATTATATGTATACTTTTGCTTAGAGATGATTTATTTTGTATTTCAAAGTGAAGTCCTAGCAGGTGTTCAAAAGTTGCGTTTTGGGTTTTTTGTTTTTTTTTTTTTAATTGCATATGGTTAATTTAATGGAGATGTTGCTGTACACAAGCTGCTTTTCATGTTTTTTAAAGGGCAGAATCCTATTGTTATGCCCTCTCCACTTCACAGTATATAGAAGAGGTTTAGTGCAGTTGAAACATTTTAATTTCTGTTGCCACATATCTTAGCTGATTGTTTCCTAGTGATTGGTGTAATTTCGTGTAGCTGGAACTGTGTGCTCTATATACATGTGTACCTATCCTGTATCTACCTGTAAACGTGCACGTGTGTGTTGTCCTATGAGGTTGATCAGATTTGTAGTTTAGCGGAGTGTTCTGTGCTGGTGTTTCATGATACAACCTCAGTTTACATGTGCTGAATTTAATGCTCCTTGTTAGAGACCCCATATATATCACATCTGCTCCATTGGGACATGGGACTGTGGAGGACTTTGATCTCAGGGTTGTCTCACATAGTTTTGGGGAAAATTATAATAGGTATTTAATCTGGAAAGGTAGACTGTATAACTGGTCAATCTACCACTGCTTCCCCATTCTGAGAGGAATCTGTTTTTTGCAGGAAAGATTAAAAGCTGCACAGTGTTGTGCTGCCAGACAGAATGGCATTGCCAATCTCCTGTATCCTTGCACCTATGAGGAATTGGTTAGGTGGCTGTGTCACAGTGGTTGTGTTTTAAAAGGAAACATCTTAAAGCTTTTTGTCTCTGAGTGCAAGCCTGTAGTGAGGTTTTCCTCTCTGCTCCTGTGTTCTTATTTAAGTATGTCATGTATGTTTTGTTCTTTGAACATTAAGACTAAACGAGTTTTTGGGGTTGGAAGTATGTAAGTTGAAGGGGAAGTGGGAGTCTTGAAATTTTTTTTGAACGCTGTGTAAAGGAGGTGTTTATCTAATTGTTAATTAAGCATAGGGATGTCAAGTCTTTGATTTATTTTTGCTGAGAGACTGCTGGGCATAGTAAGAATATAACACAGTATTTTTAAATTAATTTAATCTGTGAATTGAAAAATAGTTTAACAGTGAAAACTTGTTCTGCTGTTTCAGAACTGAATTAAATGGATAGTAGTTGATTAAAGATCTTTGTTGGATTTTGCCTTTAGTTTGCCAATCTGAGGTAGCCATAAACTTTATTTTTCAAAGAAAACAGTACAGGGGTGCTCTGCATATTTAAATTGTCACTAATGACTGGAGTAGGACCATTTTAAAGATGGGGAAAGCTACATGTGAAATTAGCAATAATATTGGTGTTTGAGTAGTAAAATTATGCATGTTTAAGTATTTTTGTTTAAGACGTTAAGACACATGTAATATTCCAATTTTTATTTCAGTTTTTAGTGTTATTATTCTTGTAGTACTCATGGGGTAGAGATGCGCTCACCCCCATTTTAAAAATAAGTAATGGAGACAGAAATTATATGTATTTTAGGTAGGCTTGGTGGAGCAGGCATTTGATTTCTGGTCATAGGTTGTTAGGAAGTCATCAGCCTTTCAAAGCAATGGTCTTAGATCCTGTACAGATACTTAATCTTCCTCTGTTCATGTAACTTGAGATTTTTTTTTTTTTATCTTGCACTGGTGTGTTTCAGTTAAAAGTAGGATGCAGTTCTCTATGGCTGCTTTGACTTCCTGCTGTCAAAGTCGTGGTAGTGAATGGTTGTGTTTGCCGTGATTGGCTCTCAGAAGTGCTCAGACTCTGAAATTGCTGCCAGGGTTTCTTTTTGTCTGTCTCCCTTGTAGTGACTGACAGTCAAGTGGAGCATTCAAATCTAGTAGGTGTTAGCTCTTCAAAAACTCTGAAGTAGCCCTCAGATTGAAGCTCTGCTGTCACAGGGCTGCTTGAGATCACTGTTGGTGTGCTGCAGCTGCTTGCTGTGCATTAGAGTAATTCAGAGTAACCCTAGGAAATTCTTAATATGTAAAATAGAAAACAAAGCCAGTCTGGAGCCCAGTGGCTACAGGATTTGCCCATTAACAGCAAGTGTGACTGTGACATTGGAACTGGCCAGGTGTATTCCTTGGCGTGTTGTGATTGACCTGATGTCACCAAGCTATTTGGGAGAATGTTCAGGTGGCTCAAGCAATCATCTTCTCTGCTGGAAGTTGGAATTAATTTGCTGCTTAAAGAAGAGCCTGCAGTTTGAGTCCTCCTTAGTAGTAATAACTTTTTCTTTTACTGTCAGGACTAGATAATACTGAAATTTCATCCTCAAAACATCTCCTTACAAATGCGTGAATTTACGCAACAAAAGTTTCTTTTTCAAGTAGTTATAATAGGAGTTGTCTGAGTCAAGAAATGCATATGTTAAGGAAGTGTTACCACAAAGGGGCATCCACAACTCAGCTGGGCAACCTGCTCCAGTGTCTCACCCCCCTCATTGAGACATTTCTTCTCTCTATCCAATGTAAACCTGCCCATATTCAGTTTAAAACCATTTCCTGTTGTCCTGTCACCACAGGCCCTGATAACAGGTATCTCTCCATTGCTCTTATATGCCCCCTTTATATAGATATATAGATTTATCTATATATCTCTCTGTGTGTGTGTATATATATATATATATGTACGTATATCTAGAGGCTGCAGTCCACCTTTCTGCTTCCATACAGCTAACTTGAAAGTTGAATGTGTTTGAATTTTGACTAACTGTGCATATTGCAATCTCCTGTCCTTTGCTGAGTTTTCAATTTCAAGTCATGCTTTCTAGTAAATACATCTTTAAAACTTTTGTAGTTTTTGCAAGAAAATGTCTGTTCCTGTGTGTTGTGGGGGTTGAAAATACTGTAACTACACTACACAGTAGAAGTACAAGTGGTTGTACCTTTTGGGGAGAGTGGTAGTGCTAAAACCTCACCACAGTTTCGTCCCTTTTCCAATGCAAGATCAGGCACCTTTCTTTGCTCAGATTGTTGGGATGTTTTGGTGCATGAGGGTTTTCTGCTTCTCAGCTCCTCTTCACTAACTGCTTTTGATGATTGTGTGTGTGGAGCAACTTGCATTCTCAGCTTTTGTTTCGGTAACCTTAGAGCATCTGAAGAAGTAATGGATTAAATTGATTTTTCCAAGTTTATCTGCTGAACAATAATGATAATTTTTATTTCTTCTCTGCTTGGGTAGATTTTGTACAGCCCCCAGGGGTTTACATTGAGAAGCCGTTATTAGATTTTTGTATCACTTTCTTTTTAAACCCAAAAGGCAAATAGCTTTAATTTCATATTAACTTAAAAATAACTTTGTCTTCCTTTAGTCTGTTTTCAAAAAGATTTTTGGAGTAACCAGTTGTGACCAGCTGAAAGCATAGGGTTATATTGCTTTCAATACTATACCTGATAATGAATAAATAAATAATCCCACAGAAGCCTATAATCATGTAGGAAGACTAAAACTGGAAGAATATCAAGTAGAACCTTACCATGGCTTACTTAACAAATACAAGATTAGGTGGAATTCAATATTTGGAAAGAAAAGTTGATGGTTGTTTGCATAATTAATCTTATTCTGAATGATGACATCATTGACTAGTTTTCATATGCTGAGCAGGAAGCTAATACAAGGAGGAAAAGATACTGGCCCCTGTGCTCAGTGGAGACAGATGTTCACATGAATTAATGCTGGTGTGTATTTCACTGGAACGTTTCAGTTACAGAGAAGGACAATCTGCTGTTCTTGCTTGCTTTTTCTGGGTTAGTTCCTTTTGTTCCTTGCTTCCTATTCCAGATTTGTAGGAGACCACAACTTATTTTTTCTACATTTTTACAGTCCATCTCTTGTTACTAGCACTGCTGCCTTTTTTTTTTTTTTTTTTTTTCCGCTGCTTCTAAGGACGTTTTTTGCTTTCAATTCTTTGTGAATTTGTAGTAATTTCTCTGCAGTGCAAGCATTTTCTAATTTATCTTTTTCTCTTTTTCTTTCTTGTGACTGTTTTGGATGGATTCCATTCACCTTGCATCTCTCATGACAGTGTGTCCAAACTACATGGACAGGCCAAAAAGAACATTTGAAGATTCCTGCCTTGTCTAGTGACCTACAGTGCTTTTTGGTACTATTGAAATACTGAGCAGATAAATCTAGGCAACATTATGTCCTGTTGGTTTCAACTGTCATAGTGTCCCCTTGCCATAACATACGAAATGTCTTGAGGGTTTTACTTTTCTGTACATTTCATGTTTTTGGCATGTGACAAGGCAGGATTTGAATTACCTTTCTATATTCTTGGTTTCTAAATCACCTTTCAAGTGAAAGGCTGTAAATGTTCTTTGGAGCTCTGATACCTGCTGCTAAATCCTGTATATACAGTTCCTTATTTATGAAAAAAATGGAAGCAAATCAGTTCGGTTTAGTTTCACTTTCAGATTGTAAAATTCTAATAGGGATTGCAAAAATTGCTGCACTCCACCAGCTGGCAGCATGTGAAGCAAGATTCTTACTGGGGCTTCGTGGCTTCTTTGTAAGAAGTATGAAAGAGTGGAATGATAAAAACTTGAGGTAATCTGTCACTTTATGGAACGTCAGGAACTGTTAGGAGTGGAACTTGGCAAAACCAGAGACCAGGCCTTCTGTTGCACAAAAGAAAGGTACAGCCGTATCTTGAATTTCGCATTCAGCTCTGGAGTCGTACAGGTTAGGAATTTGACAGAATATTGAGATAATAATTTAGTAGTCTTGGATACAGGCTAAAGACATTGGTTTACTGGTGAGAATGTTACAGGTATTTGAATTAAAAAATAATTTAAAAGGGTTCTAAGTGCTTATACTAAGAAACTGAAATGTTGAAGCTTTGAAGAGATTCCACTTCTATAATGCAGCTGTAATACTGCCTCATCACAGTGAGGCAGTAAATAGAAACATATTATATTAGGTTTTCTGTCATATTTTAAGCAAATTAAGCTGTGATTGGCAATGAACTCAGAACTCCTGCTTTATCAAAAATTATCTAAAATAACATCCCAGAATAAGTTCCTCAGTAGTCAGTGTCACTTGCAGTGAATTAATTAAATTATATTCTTAATGAGCTCGTAGAATTATCTGATTATTCTGATTGTGAAATCTTTCCTGAGTTTTGCGTGAGCCACAAAATGCTTGATTTTTGTGACCCATCACAGAAGCTTATTTCTCACCATTTGTTTTTGCAAACAAAGCTTTAACTACTTGTAGCAGCATCAAGAGCTGTAGTGTGATCTGGCTGCCATCTGTTTGAGTATTAAATTTTCTATTCCTTTTTAGAAACTACCCAGGTGTCATCAGGCTGAAGGGACCTTGAGCACAGGAGGTGCTCTGAGAGTCCCTCATGTTGAAAATAATAAATGGAACTGTTGCAGACTCAAGGAAGTTCATTGTCAGTGAACACACAGTGAAGAGCTCTGTTTATGTGTGTGGTACAACTTCGCAGGCAAGCAGTGGACAGAATTCAGTTTCACAACCAGATCTTCATATTTAATTTTGGTGTTTCCTGCCTGTGATTTGACTGTACAGGCAGACTTCTTGTGTTACAAGCTTTTGTAATTAGGTTCCCATAAAATAAGTGCAGTCAGCTTCTGACAAAGGTTGCTGAAGTTGCTGATTGCAGAGAGGGAGAGAGTGAATGCTTGTGAGGTTTATTTTTCCTCTGAGAAAACTTTTGATTTTTAGGACATAGAATATTTACAGCTTTATAGGTGCAGTTTTTCAAGAGCTTTGCAGAAAACAAAGCTTTCAGCTACTTTTGTAGGAGTTCTAGGAGCCTGAGCACTTGGCTTCTGTCAGAATAATTGTTTTTGTGTGTGCTTGATTTCTGCTGTAGTCAGGCTAAGTTAAAGAAAAACCTGGCAGTAGGTAGCTTTGTCAAATTCCATCCTTGTTATATCGTCAGTGTTATATCTTCACTGATTTAAGAAAATGGATTTTCTTCATACTAATTGAAGATACTGTATATAGTTTTATGCAATTTATATATTTGAAAATCTCCATGGATTGTGAGTAGTTCTGCCTACCTTGAGCACTAGGTTAAAATACATTCCTCTTGTTTGCTGTGTTCATTTGACAGCACTTTATGTAAGATGAATTTTGCTTTTTATCCCTTATTACAATGTTTACTTCTTTGGACCTTGTACAGGGAGGAAAGCACAAAGCTGTAAAATAACAGTTAAGCAGGAAGATTCAGGTTTGTACAAGCCATGGGAAATCACTGTGCTTCAAGATTTACCTACATTTCTGAGCTGGTTGTTCATATTTTCCTTTTCACAGCCTGAGCAGCAGTTGCACCTTCTTGCTACTTATCTGTGGACTTCTATTATTCTTGCTGGAATACCAGTGATTACCTGCATTTGGCAATGAGGTAGAGCCAATCTGTTGGAGATGATGAGGTTTTTGGGGAAAAAAAAAGGGCCCTAAAATCAGCTCCTCCCTTCCACATGTTTCAATGGTTTCTGTCTGTTGATAAATTGAGTGTGTGTGCTAAGGACTGAAAAAGCAAAACATGTTTTGTGGGGAGTCTCTGCTCTTACACTCTCTAATTAAGTCAGCTACATAATAATTCTACTTTTTAAGGCTCTTTTCTACAACTTCCTTTAAAACAAAACATAAACCCTTCAATTTTTTCTTGTCATGACTTTCATACTTACATGCCTTCTTGCAGGAATTCAGTGTTACCTCTCTGGAATTGCTTTGAGCTGTCCCTGATTTTCCCTGATCTCCTCAAAAGGAGCTACAGTGTGATGTAGCTGCACTGTACAGCTTCTGCCCAGTCTCCACCTTTCTTTAAATTGTTCCTGCAGTCTTTCTCTTAGATCTACACACAGCAGCTTCTGAGGAGTTTTTTAAATTCTAAGCATTTTTTGACATCTAAACCCTAGAAGGGAGCTTCCTGTTTACTTAGGATAAATTTGTTGGCTGCATGGAGGTGGTTCTTGGGTGATATTCAAGTATCTCCCATAATTTCTGAGCTGACATGGAAGGGGAAGACTATGGAAATTCCTTTGGGGAATTGTGTATATTCTGTCCAAGACCTGTCTTTCCTGCTGGACTCAGAAACAGGAACTTCATAACTTTGCAGACTTTAACCTTCAACCCCATGCCAAAGTCCTTTGTAAATTATTCTCATTTTCCCCTATTCCCTTGGAATATAGGAGTATTTGGGGCAGTTTCCAAAGTCCTCACTCCTTTGACTGTGTTGAAGTTGAGAATTTCCCATACTAACTTCTTTAGTAATGTTTTTTTCTCCCCTGGTGAGTTCTTATTCTTGCATTTGAAGGTGATTAAAGCTGTCCCACTTACCTCAAAGTGACATGACCTAAAAACTTCTTGGTTTCCTAAAGCTGTAGTGAAAATTTGAAAAAAATATTTGTTCTTAGAGGTTTGACAGTCTTCATGTCGGAGCCAACCAAGTGGATTTATGAGAAATCTTTAGTGTTTCCTTTGTTCCCTTTCTAGAAAAATCTCTTTCCATAGCTAATTTAGGAGATGGTGGTAAGTGGCTGGAAAATTTACTGTTACTTCTCAGTCCCATTTTACCTTATGTATGTCACTGTATATAAACACAAAAAAAAATTATACAGAATTTTCTTGATAATTTCACTTTGATGTTAACTGAAATGCTTTGGAAGAATTATTCCCCTTTGAAAATAAATAATTGTTGCAGAAAGATTACTTATGTTTCAGACACATATACATGAAACACAGATAATTTTAGCATCTAATATAAATACCAGAATATAAATATCTATATATGCATGTATGTATATATATAAAATATAGAAATATTTGTAGTGGAATACCTATTTCATTGTATCTCCTGGTCAGTTGTACATTAAGGTGTTAGTCATCCATGCAGTCAGTGACTTGTATATGTGTAATATTAAAAGTATTGTTTTTGGTATTGTATATATGGAATAAGCAAGCTGGGATTAATTTGACAAGATCAAATTCCTCTTTCTGTTTCTGTGATTAAATTGCTGTGGTGGCAGAGAGAAAGAAAGAACAGCATTCATAGTTTATCTCCTCATAATTTATTTCTGTTTCATGGAAATAACTTGTAAATGTAGTTAGATGCATCTCCAGTCTCTTACTTTATTCTTGTTTGAGATAGGGGAACAGTTCTTTTTCCTAAAAAAAAAAAAGATGTAGTTTTTCTCAGTGAAAGAATTGGCTGTTTGGCCTGTTTTGTTATTGATATAAACTTAATTTTAATTTTAATATGCCCACTTGTCTGTTGTCTTTAATAATGACTTGCAATAGGCCATTCACACTTTTAATACATGTAATTTATTAGTTATTGTAGGCAAGCTTCCACCACAAAAATTAGTATTTTAAGTGACCTGTAAAAATTAGCTGGTGGTTTTGAGGCTGAATTGATTCCCGTTTAAGAAAAAACAAACTCTTTAATAACACAGCATATTTTAAATTCTTTAAAATTATTTGCTAGGTGACTGAAGACTGCATGCTTTCCCTGAAATATGACAACTTTCCTCTTTTTCCCTATTTTTACTCAAGAGGGAAGATCTTAAGTGTATCAGTTGTTATGAGTGTTTATTCTGTCTTGCTGACAAACATTTGCAGGCTCTTGGTTTTGTGTTTATTTTTTACTTAAGTGCAGCAAACACATCTAATCCAAAACTTCTTAAAAATCATCATGTAACTAAACAGATGAAGAGAAATAAATGGATAAATGAAATGCATGCTATTACCTCCTGTCTATGCTTACTAGTTATTGCAAGACGTGGAGACTTGATTCTGAGCTTAGAATTTGAGTGGCGGTTGGGCTATGTGGTGTATTTTTTTATATGATGGGGAAAACCATGAACAGACCAGAAGAAGTACCTGGTTTTGACTTTTGAGCTTGAAGAGACAGAATCAGGGGATACACATTCAGTCTGCAGTTGGATTCAGCTTTGGAAGTTACAGGTTTAATGTTTTTTATAACATTAAAAGAGAGCTCTCTTAAGAATATTTTCTTCCATAATTTAAATGACCTGCTCTCCTCTTAGCTCAGGCAAAAGCCTTCCCTGATTATATTCCTCGCGTTTTCCCAGGTTTAATTTTAAAATTCTTTTCCTCACATTCCCTTTCATCTGATGTAAGAGGAGCAAAACAGCAGTTGGTGTCCAGTGCAGTGATGGGTAACAGCAGTTCTCCCTGTGCTTGTGCACTTATTCCAGTAGAGGATTTGGTGAACCTGAGCCTTTCCTTGAGTTCTGTTGCAGCACTGGCTGTGGTTCTCAGGGTGAACAAGCTCTGAAGGCAGGCTTAGTTACCTTCACATGTCTTCCCCTGCAGCTCAAGTTGCTGCCACTGCTGTTCTGAAAGAAAAATTCTACATCTTGGATACATAGAACTTGGCTTTTAGGGTTTGATATATGCATTTTCCCCCCATTGTTCCCCTGAGTAAGCTTTTGAAATAGGTGTTACATTTGATAACACTGTTGAAATCCTTGTTCAGCTGTGAGTTTTAAGTCCCATTTTAGTTGATTTACCAATAGGCAGCAGTAAAATATATGCAAAAATTTACTGCCCCAAAATGTTGATTTCCTCAACAGGAACTGTGGTTCTAAAAGATATGACAAATGAGTTGTGTTGCACATTCTCACAGTTCCCTTTTTTTTTTTTTTCCCCCCTGAGGAGCAGGAGGAGAAAGGGAGGAATAAGGGCAGATGAGCTGGAGGTTTTGTTTTGTTTGTTTGTTTAGTATAAATCCCAGAAAGTTCTGGGTACTTTAGTTTGAAGTGTTTTAAGCATTCCAGTGTTGAAATAGTTTTATAAAGCTGTTGCTATACATTTAGATTGTTACAGGTTTATGGTGATGAAAGAACAGTACTCTTCTCCCCTTGTCACATGTTTCTGGCTTCTCCCTTTGTGCTTGGCCATGTGATCAGCATGTTCAGAAAGTGTGTGGGACTGGCCCACCCTTGGTACCTTCCACATGTTCTCCTGACCCTGCAGTGGTCAAATATAGTGAAACAGCAGTGAGCATTCACTTGAATGAATTTGAGTTTTCAAAGCCAAATGTATTTTCTTTTTGTCTGCCCTAAAAAGAACTGAGATGTCCGTGTCTAGGCTCTGGTGCACTTACAAACCTTGTATTTGTGGCAATGAGCTGGAAGAAATCAACCCTACCTATACCCTGTATAACTATTACCTGGTTTCTGCTTAACTTCAGTGATCTGCCCTTGTTACATGCAGAGAGAGAGATAATTTACATTTGTATTCAGAGAACATTTCCAGGATTATCAGCAGTGTCTGGTTAAAGCCTTCTGCCTGTCACGTGAAACTGAGTGTTATTTTCAAGGTGGACCAACGATTTCTTCTGAAAGCTGCAGAAGGAGAGTAGGGCACTGCTAAGGGCTCAGCTTCAAGCTTCAGTTTCTATTTTTAGAGATGCATACAAGGGCAGGAGGGACAAAATCTATCAATTTTCAGGAAAGGCAGCAGTATTTGCGCCTTTGAGGTGGTACATGAGCACATTTTGAAGTTTCTGAAAGAAGAGTAGCTGGTGAAAGCATAAAGCCCATGAATAAGTCTGTTTGAGAACTTCTTAATGGAGCTACATCCCCATGTTTTACCTCTTTTTAAGGCACAAACTTCACATAAGACCAGAGTAAGGGCGTTTTCATTAATTGGCCTCACAGTTTCTGGTAGGATCCAAACGTACCAAATACGTTCTGACAAATGAGATAGTGTTGCCCTTTCTTAGTCAACAGGGTCCTGGGTGTAATAATACCTCTCTGTGTCACTCTGAGGCTGAGCTGCTGGGAAGTTTTCTGGTGTGAGTGGACAGAAGGTGTGTCTCGTATGAAATGCAAGGATTGCTCTCTGCTCTGAATGGTACTTAACAGCCATGGCTCCAGTTTCTGTGGGATAGACCTGGGTAAGGGGCTGCTGTAGTGCAACTGCAGTTACTTGAGTAAGGCTCACTGGGGCTCATGTAAAGCTTTTTTGAAGGTATTAATCTGTTGTAGGGAAAATTTGGCTGAAATAAAAGCAGGTGCTTAATAGCACACAGTATGCTTTTTTTGGCAGATGTATTGGCAGAATAACTACAGTAGTTTACGTTTTTAATTTATGTTTTTTGAGTGTGAAATGTCAAGATAAAACGAGGACCAAATTGCACTGCCTGTTACCCGTCGTCCTACAAGCACAACGTGGCAGCAGCGCTGGCTTTCACTGCATGGCAGAGACTCCCTCCACCCCCAGGAGTTTAGTTTGAAATTACATCAAGCGGGGCTCACGCTACCAAAGGACACAAAACTCTCCATCAGGAAGTTATAGTACTTTTTGGTGAAATTGTAATGCTTTAGGACTTACAAGGTCAAAGAACAGAAAGTAATCGTTCAGAACCTATGTAACCCATGGTTAATGATTATAAAACAGGAGTTAAACACATCTGTTTTGTACAATAGGAGGTAAAGCATTACTTTAAAGAAAATCCGTTCTAAAGGAGCAGTTTGAAAACACTCACTTTGAGGAAGCCTCTTTGCATATTAAGCTATAAACTACCTTGGCAAAACTCAGAGTTGACATCAAGAATCCTCTTGAAGAACTGGAGTTGTAAATGCTACAGGCATTAAAATTAGTAACTCGAGTGTCTCTATAGGATCAGAATGTTCTTATAATTTATTAATTTAAAAAAAATTTCTCAGACATAGATTTAGAAGAGCCCTGGACTCAAGTATTGGTGATCAGTCTTTGTTCTTGTATGTGAGAAATTTTTTGAACTCAGTGTGTGTTTTTGGAATTGTGATCCTTTATTCAGATAAAATAGCAAAATATCATACCATTACATGGATGATCCTGCAGACATAAATCATCATAGTGCTGAGATATGCTTATCAGCCCTTCACCTTTGTACTTGTTGACACTAAATCTTAAATTGCCTTATCTGTTAAATGCTGTTCATGTCACTTAGCAGAATTAAATTTGCTTTATATGAATTTTTGTGCATATGGATTTAGAAAATGCAGACTGACTTTAAAATTCTTACGTCATGTTAAGTAAGTTGCACATGCATATAGGTCAGATGGTGAAACTGGTAATTCTTGGTGGTCAGTCTTTCACTGCTTACCTTCTGGAAGGATTATTTGGGTTTGTCCTGCTGTAATAAGATCTGTAGATAGTATTGCATGCCTATTGACAGTTTTTTTCATCTTTAGGACTAATGGCAAAGAAGTAAACCAGCATGGCAGCTATGGTCCCACCTGTGAAGCTGAAGTGGCTTGAACACCTAAACAGCTCATGGATCACAGAAGACAGTGAATCTATTGCAACAAGGGAGGGAGTTTCTGTCTTGTATGCTAAGTTAGTTAGCAATAAAGAAGTAGTGCCATTGCCCCAGCAGGTTCTGTGCCTCAAGGGACCTCAGTTACCAGATTTTGAGCGGGAGTCTCTATCTAGTGATGAGCAGGACCACTACTTGGATGCCCTTCTTAGCAGCCAGCTGGCACTGGCAAAGATGGTGTGCTCAGACTCTCCGTTTGCTGGAGCTCTTCGAAAGCGTCTCCTTGTGCTGCAGCGTGTCTTCTATGCACTTTCTAACAAATACCACGATAAGGGTAAGGTGAAACAGCAGCAGCATTCCCCAGAAAGCAGTTCTGGATCCACAGATGTGCACTCTGTCAGTGAACGCCCGAGGTCAAGCACGGACGCACTCATAGAAATGGGAGTTCGGACTGGGTTGAGCTTGTTATTTGCACTGCTGAGACAAAGCTGGATGATGCCTGTGGCAGGACCTGGCCTCAGTCTCTGCAATGATGTTATCCATACTGCAATAGAAGTTGTGAGCTCTTTACCACCTTTATCTCTAGCAAATGAAAGCAAGATTCCACCAATGGGTTTGGACTGTTTGTCACAAGTAACAGCTTTTCTTAAAGGAGTAACAATTCCAAACTCCGGGGCGGATACTCTAGGTCGTAGGTTAGCTTCTGAGTTGCTTCTTGGTTTGGCTGCCCAACGAGGTGCCTTGAGATACCTTCTTGAATGGATAGAAATGGCTTTAGGTGCTTCAGCTGTAGTAAACACCATGGAGAAAACCAAGCTACTGCAAAGTCCAGAAGGGATGATCAGCTTTGATTGCTTTATGAGTATATTGACCCAGATGCGACGATCTCTGGTAGGTATAACCAGCTTTGGTTTTTCTGCATTGCAGTGTAGTTGCATTTTTAACTGAGTAGTTTCTCCACCCCAAATGCCAGTTTGCTGAGTATGTTAGAAAGGGTGCTTTTTTGTGATTTTTTTCCCCCCCGTATTTTCTTTGTTACCCACCATCTCTTTCTCTCCCTTCCTGCCCACCTGTTTCCTCATAGGTAAAGATGAAACAGCCAAACAGTCTCTGTGTTGTCATTTTGGTGTTATTCTCGAACTTCAGGGCAAGAATCGAGGACATACTTGATCCACTTGGATTTGTACATTTACGTTCATAGCAGAAAAAGTCAGGAAATTTGGAGTTCTGCAATACACCTTGTTTCCTGATAGTTACTTTTATTGCACATTCCTGCTCCCCTATTCACCTAGGACTCTGCTTATTCATCTTCAGGATATTCAGCAGTTTTGTTGATGCTCAGAAATTAATGTGATAGAAAATGAGCTAAATTGGAAGTGTGGCACACTGCTTTGTATATGGAGTGCTCACTGCTGGTGCTAGATGAATATTGCTTTTTAAGGTATGAAATCATTGCACAGTACACAGTCAGAGGCTGTGGCAAGCTTCTGCCTCATGGTGCTCAGACTGAAACAGAACGACTTTTTCCCTCAAGTGGTTATACTTTTCTTTCAGGCTTGTATTGCTTGTTAATAAACATAAACTTTAAAATCTAAAAAAGATCTAAAAAATACTTTGAAGAATGGAGTCAATGAGAAGAGCATGGCAGTAGCAGTATATGAATTGGAATAAATACTGTGATAGGCAACTTTATTTGCTGTTGGGTTTGGGCTATATATACAATTAGAGATCAAAATATGAAAGATATGTAAACATAAAATTATTTATGATCAATAATTTTAAAATAATTATCACTTTAAACACAAATAACCTGTGTTTCATTACAAAATAGTATTGGGAGAAATTAACTCCGAACCCAGATACCTTCACAAAACTGAATCAGTAAGAATGTTGGGCTAGCACTTGTGACAGTTTTGTTTTCCTGAACTGTATGCAGGTATCACAGCTCAGGAGAGAGGTAGTGTACTTATGCTGTTATAGAAAGAGCTATTAGTTTTTGCTTAGCAATAAGAACAAATCCCTAATGTATTTTGTTCAGGTGGACTGTTGCTGTATTGGAAGCGTATTTCTTCTAATAACAACATTTAAACATTGTAGGGATCATCTGCTGATCGAAGTCAATGGAGAGAGCCAACCAGAACATCTGATGGCTTATGTTCTCTGTATGAGGCAGCTCTGTGTTTATTTGAAGAGGTATGTCTTGAAAAAAATCTTTTAAGTTACTGTGGTTTACTTCCTCCTCACACATGTGATTGGTTTGCACATGTGGGTGTAGTTATTCTGGGGTCGAAGAGGTGCAAAAAAGGTTGAAAAACTAAGATGCAGTGAGTCAAAGTCGTTTGGGCAAGCTAATGATACGGTTGTGGTGATTTGTATTTTTGACAGTTACCACGTTGAGGGGCAGTTAAAGCTGCATTAAACACTGTGAGTGTATAGGAAGAAATATAAAATGCTACTGTGTAATGAATCTCTGGTTTGAACAGGTTTGTCGAATGGCCTCAGACTATTCAAGGACGTGTGCCAGCCCTGACAGCATTCAGACGGGCGATGCTCCCATTGTGTCGGAGACCTGTGAGGTGTATGTGTGGGGCAGTAACAGCAGTCACCAGCTGGTGGAAGGAACTCAAGAGAAAATACTTCAACCTAAGCTTGCTCCAAGCTTTTCTGATGCACAGACGGTGAGTGACATCTGTTAGTGGTACATTATGTAACATTCAGCAGCTTCACAGTCGCAGTATGAAATTGAAAAATAGTACTTTATTTCCGAGTGTCAAGTTGTAATGAAGCAAATTGTAATGAATGATGTTCAGAACTGGTCACACAGGTTATTTTACTGAGAATATCTCACTACTTTTACTGATGCCTGGGAAGATTCTGGTTTGTTTTTAGTGACACGGGCAGATAAATATCCATGTAACAAGAATGACTGAGTTACCTGACTTGCTCTGAGGAAACAGGGGTAGCTGCCTCTAGTTTTTTTTTGGTGGGTTTGTTTTGGTTTGTTTGTTTTTTGGTTTTTTTTTTGGTTTGGTTTTTGGTTTTGTTGGTTTTTTTTTAATTGTTGGTTAAAAGGTGTCTTAATGACTCCATGTTCTTTTCCATTGGTGGTTTTCACACCTGAGATTGCTGAGTTTAAAGCTCCAAACTGGACTAGCTGCTGACACAGCAGCCTGAATTAGCTTTCTGAAAATCAGTCTACATGGTCTTCTGCTCTCAGTCACAGATTCTGCAGTTGCAGTTGAGCACTTCTATTGATGCATGACCCAGAATATAATAGTTTGCTTTTCTGGTACTATATTGGCTTTGCAGTGTTGACTTAAGTAAAAGCACTTTCTGGTCACTAGATGATTTAGGTGCGTTTTCTGGAATTGTTTCTATGGACATCACTGATGTATTTTATATTTCAATGGGTTGCAGGACTGGACATCATAAAGCAAGTTTATGCATTCAGAAAACTTTCAAAATGTTTGAAAGACTAATACACAAGAATGGAATGCATGATCTGAATGAATGGATTACTCTTTTAATAGTACTGTATACAACTATACAACAAATTTATGTGATTTTTCCACTTAGCCTTCCACTTGATGATTGTGGTAGGATTATCTGTATGAAGACATTCATTCCCATTAAATAGGGCTGTGGCCACCTGTTTGGGGCTGGTTTATGGTGTGCCTTTATGTGTCAGGTGGAACCTGCTCTGCACTTCTGCTGTGTTAAGATTCCTATAGGGAATGATTTCTGTGTTAGTCCGTTTGCTGTTGGGTCATTCCTCAGCTGAGCACTGACTTCCCAATAGGGGCAAGTTCTTATTTTCTTAATAGCTTTTGATCTTACTTCTTTGATGTTCACGTGATTAAAGTTTATAGTCTCAAGTGAGTGGATTTTTAGCATTTGGTTTATTTTTGGGATGTTACCATTTGGTGCTGGTTAAAATTAAGCAAAACCTACAGTGTTTTATCAAGCTGTTACTTTGTCTCTTTTGCTTTTAAAACATTAAGATTTCCATCTGTGAGTTTTGGAGATCTGAATGCAGCACAAGTTCTACAGTCTGCAGAAGAGATACAAATAAATAAAATAATCACCATTTATATACTTTAGTCTATTATGAAAATAGATTTAATTGTAACATATTTCCCAAGAATTTTAGTTTTACTGCTTGCTGAAATACAAATTATTTTAACGTTGTGTTGTATTTAGTTTTTACATCATTTTATATGAAGAAACCTGAAATTCTGTTTAAAAATACAGACTTATATATGTAAATTCTGGATTTATCTAATCTCTGTATTTCTCTAACACATCCTTTTTTCTCTTTGTAGATTGAAGCTGGACAATATTGTACATTTGTCATTTCTACGGATGGTTCTGTTAGAGCCTGTGGAAAAGGCAGCTATGGGAGACTGGGACTGGGAGATTCCAACAATCAGTCCACATTGAAAAAATTGACTTTTGAGCCTCACAGGTCTATTAAAAAGGTGTCGTCTTCAAAAGGATCTGATGGTCACACTTTAGCATTTACAACAGAAGGGGAAGTCTTCAGCTGGGGTGATGGTGACTACGGAAAACTGGGACATGGAAATAGTTCAACTCAGAAATATCCCAAACTTATTCAGGGTCCCCTGCAAGGGAAGGTATGTTTTGTACAGTGACGCATGTGTTTTTGTTCTGTTTAGCTGGGATGTTGTGTAAAGTTTGAAACAGATAAAATCCTAAGGAAAAGTTTTGTGTTCTTTCTAGACTTCTCTTTGAGGCTGGGTCTGCTTTCAACAAAACACTAGAGCTTATGGTTGCCTGTAGGCCTGTGATTTGGGCAGTGGCATTGTCAGGAAAGCTTCTCATAGTCATAAGTCAAACTTGTTCAGGGGCTTTCGCTGAATTGCAGTTTCAATTTTGCTAGAAGCAGCATCAAGGCTTTCACATATAACTTGTTTAGTGTCTTAAACATCTGCTGATGCTGCTTTTTTCTCCTCTAAGACTAGGATATCATGATGCTAAAGCTGCTTGATAAATAAAGCATTAGTAGTTTTACACATAAACTTTTTATGTTCTTATTTCCCCTTATCAAATAAACAGAAAAGGTTGCGAAGGTTATGTGTGTACTTGATCCATGTGAATAAACAAGTTAGTTTATATGGACTCCTTCTGAAATTTGACTCTCCTAAGCTTTCAGACTTCCCACTTGATTTGTGTAAAAACCTCTTCTTTCTTTGTGATGTAGGTGGTTGTGTGTGTATCGGCGGGCTACAGGCACAGTGCTGCTGTGACAGAAGATGGAGAGCTGTACACATGGGGAGAAGGAGACTTCGGAAGACTGGGTAATTTGAAAATTTCATGAGGTGCTTTTGGAAAAATTCCTGTGTCTAGTAATGATTTTGTACTTGTGTTTGCCTTGTTCTCTAATTGTCCACTCTGCGTACACATACACATGTACTCAGGTGTGTGCGTACAGCTGACAAGTGCAGAGGCTCTTAAAAGTTTTTAATTCAGTTAATTTTACAAAGATTATTTCTAAAAGATTTTTCATTTCAAGGCAAGTTGCTTTTATTAATTTCTAAGACTATATGGTTGCTAATGTCACTGGAATGTAAACAGTAGACATTTTAAATAAACTGAAATTCTACATAAACCTCATTTAGTGTGATGGTAGAATGATTCTTTGAAGAGTCAGGAATAACTGGCTAATAATATCAAGGGTCTGATTCTAATAAGGATACTTGATGTTAAGTTTGCCAGAATGGCATAGTGTTCTTTTACCTTAATACATCTAAAAAGTTGAATTTAGCTGAAACAAGAAACCTTGTATTACTATTTCCTTCAAGTTCACTTGTCTGCTTTGTCATCTTTGCTGTAGAGCTGCTATGCCTGGTGTAAAACTACCCTTCTTGAGCAGGTTCAGTTGAACCGACGGGTTTTGTGTAGAACATTTTTTCAAGTTGGGCTTTAGTTCCCCTCTGTTTTCTTTTCTTTAAATGTCACAATCATCAAGTATAGAGGGGTAAAAGCAAGCAAGTGGCAGGGGTGGAAGGAGAGTGTTCGACAGTCACATCTTTCAAGGGAATCAGTAGAAGTTCTGAGTGATCCCTGTTGTTAAGAAAATAACTCTGTGTTAGAGGTTTAACTGGAATTTTGGTGGGAATTGTGGAAACGTTCTCCTTAAGTTTTAGATTATTGTGAAGTTTTGACGTCCTTTGGGGGTCTTGGAGTGTACAGTGGTGAGTTCCAGAATGTAGCTAAATGTAAGATTTCACTGGGTTATGGGAAGTTGTTAATATTTAATCAGTTATGGGTACCAGTGATATTAATTTTCCTCTGTTCTCCATTTTTCTTCCATATCCACAGACAGGAGTTTAGTAGAAATAAAACTTTTTATAAAGTAGGTGGTAGCTGTAATGTACTTGGTTTCTGCAGAAAGGACCCGTTAGAAATGTGGCTGCCTAAAGGCAGCCGAGGGGCTGATCTGTTCAGTCTGTGCAATATGGACAGGAGTGACAGAGGACCCTTGTTGCAGCTTCCTCCTGCTGTGCAGGATACCTGCTGCCCAGTATGGGGAAGTCTAGCCACATAATCAGCTGGTATTGAAGGCAGTTGTACTAGCAATTATTTTTATTTCTTTTTGGCTAGGTAGAAAATAATCGTAAGTTTTAGAGGCAGTGAGATATGAACAGGTGTTCTGGAGTATGTCCTAAAGATTTAATCTTTAACTTTATGACAGATGTCTTCCAAACCTTACTATGAATCTTTCCAAAAAGTTGGCAGAAATCATCATTTGTGATGACTACGATACATGTGGAATTTGCAAAATCTTATAATTGCAAAACAGATACAGGACTTCAATCATCACAAAAAGAAAATACTTCTTTCTTTTTTCCTCAGGTCATGGTGACAGCAACAGCCGCAACATTCCAACTTTAGTAAAAGATATTAGCAATGTAGGAGAGGTTTCCTGTGGCAGCTCACACACGATAGCTCTGTCCAAGGATGGGAGAACAGTGTGGTCATTTGGAGGAGGAGACAATGGTGGGTAAAACAAATGTTTTCAGTAGTAGTGCTTGTCTTATTCCATCTGCCTCATAGTTTCAGTACTCCTTGCAGTTTGGTTCTGGTTTTTATTCATCATTTGGTAGCTGTTCAAGGAAGGGATTCTTAAAAAAATCTAAAGGGTTTAAAGGGTTAAAAAGATTAAAGGGTTAAAAAAAAATATTCTCAGCAGGGGAGGAATTTCACAGCACAGAAAGGTCAGTGAATAGATGAACAATTCTGGAAAAAATGCTATGCTGATGACTTTCAAATAAGCTCACTCATGATATGACATTAGCTAATTATGTCCTACAAACTATTACATATAAACTGCCTGAGATTAGTGTTTCAATTTTAAAATAGACTATAATAAATATATATTTCTTCAAGTCTGTAATTACTGTAATTGAAAGAAATAAAACTTGTAATAAGTTGTAATGCAGTTGTAAAAATTATAATATGTTTTATTAAAAATCCACTCTGACAGTTTTGGAAATCCAAAAAAATCTCTTTTGGAGTACTTTTAATCGTTGTCTATGCATTAAAAATACCTTCCAGTTGTGTTTCCTCCCTTTGCAGGCAAACTTGGTCATGGTGATACAAATAGAGTATATAAACCTAAAGTTATAGAAGCCTTGCAAGGAATGTTTATTCGAAAAGTTTGTGCTGGAAGTCAGTCTTCGCTTGCCTTGACATCAACAGGGCAGGTAGGCAAAACAAGTTTCACTCAAGTTATGGGAGTTGGTGAAGAGGGTCTGGGTTCACATATCTCAGCATTTATTATTTTAACTCTTGAGAAAATGTTCAACTAGTACTTAAGTAGAAGTGAAGTTCTTGATTAGAGATTGAAGTACCTAATGCGCAAGAGTATTTCAAAATGTGCTAAGAGGCATCTAAAACACACTTTTCAAGATTCTTGCTTAGTCATAGAGAACATAGTGTTTTTAGGTTAATAAATGTAACCAGTGTAAAATCAAATTGAATTCAAGAAACAAACATCAGTTAAATGCTTGTAATTTTTAATACAGTAACCAACTCAGGTGATTAAGTGATTTAATAGGTTTTTAAAATGTATGTGTGTATTAGATTATAGGTGTTAGCTGCAAGTTTTATTACTAATCTGAAAAATCTCAGGAGAGCTTGGAGCTGAATGTTGAGGTGGTAAACAAGGGCCCTTCCTGGCATGAGGGATACATGTAATCCAGTAAGCATTTGCACACATGTAACCCAGCTGGCCTCCCCACCTTCAGCCCTGTGACTCAGAGGCAGTGGGTTTTCTAAGTGGGGTTAGGAATGAGGACATTCACTACAGCAGTTTGTTTTCCTGCAGCAGCCTCCCTGGTGCTGTGCTCTGTGGCACCTCAGTGGTTGGGGGAAGGACTGCACACTGTATGAGATGTGTGTTCAGTCAGGAAAGTCCTGTGCACATTGTGCTGAAAGTGTAGTTGCAGTCCTTGTGCGGGTGGTTTGCTGGGATGTTGTTTGCTGTGCTCAGCAGTAGCACTGGTGTGACCTGCAGCTGTTGTGTGGTTGCTTTGCTCCAGGTTTACGCGTGGGGCTGCGGGGCCTGCCTTGGCTGTGGCTCTTCAGAGGCAACTGCTCTCAGACCCAAGCTCATTGAGGAGCTGGCGGCTACCAGAATAGTTGACATTTCCATTGGTGACAGTCACTGTTTGGCACTTTCTCATGGTAAAGAGAATAAGCTGTAAAAATACAAAATCCTCCTCTAGATCAAAAGCAGTTGTATCTCAGCTTGTTTCTACTTTATTTATGTTTATAGATAATGAAGTTTATGCTTGGGGTAACAATTCAATGGGACAGTGTGGACAGGGAAACTCTACTGGCCCCATTACTAAACCAAAGAAAGTAAGTGGTTTAGATGGAGTTGCAATTCAACAGATTTCGGCAGGAACATCCCACAGCCTTGCCTGGACAGCTCTTCCAAGGGACAGGTAACAATGATGTTTGGGACAGGTATAATTTTATTCTTTTATGCAAGTCCTCCTTGGGATACATTTAACTATTTCCTGTAAGTATTCCCACATCATCTGTGTCAAGCATTCCAGTTGTAATGTTTTGGTCTGGAAAGTCTTCTTCCTCTCGTCTTTCCTCCCTCCTCTCCGCTAATTGTTGCATGTTACAAGTGAAAATGTATCAGCACCAAAGATTTGGATATTTCTTTTTTATGTATGAATGTTTCTTACATGTAGTTAGACAAAACCTACCTCGAGGGAGTCAGTGGGAGGTGAGACAACTCAGTATTTTTTATTTCTTGCTTCTAAGGGGATTTTTTTATGGCTTGGGAAGTTTCTCTTAGTGTAGTAAGTAGTACCACTAATCAGGAGACTTTGGGAAGGGGGAAGTTCAGACAAATTACTGAGGTGCATTTAAAGATCTTAAAAAATTTCTGTATGATTACGTGTTAAACTGAAAATAGGTACCTAAATAAATAGTTTGGTTATTAATAGACACTAACTCAAATAATACTTGTGCACCAAAGATGTTAGCAAGTGATTGAAGTGAAACAGTAAACATTTATGTATGGACTAACACAAAGGAACAGAAACACTTAATATTTGGAAGATAATTCAAGAAGCATTTCAAATGCCCTGTTCTCAAGGGAGCTGTCAAATAAGGAAATAGTGCTCTGTCCATTTTATCAAAGTCTCTGATGTGATATTTATACTAAAACCAGCTTTGTGGGTACTGGTCAGCCTTTGCATGAGTCAGATTAAATGCATATGGCTTTTGATTTATGGCATTGAGGTGTTTTTGTCCATAAATGTGGAGTGTTTGATTGTAAAGAATTTTACAGAAAAGAGAGAAAAAAATACCTTCATGGGTCAGGAAGTTGGTCTGCCATAGTTGTATTAGTTTGCTCTAAGAAAGAAACTGGTTTAGTTAAGTGTGTATTCAACTTGTTTAAGCTAGTAGTTTATTAAAGCAGTTAAAGATTTCCAGAAGGTAATTTTCCTTGATGTTTGATTCCAGGCAAGTTGTGGCATGGCACAGACCCTATTGTGTCGACCTTGAAGAAAGTACCTTTTCACATCTTCGTTCTTTTCTTGAGCACTACTGTGACAAAATTAACAGTGAAATTCCTCCTCTTCCTTTTCCTTCATCAAGGTACATACAGCGCATGCATGTTACAGATTTTTATATTTGTTTTTTCTTTACAGCAGTGGTGCATGCCTTAGTCCTGGTTAGTCTATTCTTTAACAAGCATAAGTCTGGTTTACTTGCTCACTCAGGTGCCATTTGTGTAAAATTACTCTAGTGCATTTTTATAACAGAGGAGCTTTACAGTGTCTCAAATGTAGCAGGATCTTCAGTCTGAAGTTTGTTTTCATTATGCAATAAATTAAATGCCTTACTTCAGATTTTTCCTTTAAAACACATTTTTATGTGTAGTTGAAATGCATTTACTGTTTCTGTGTTATCAGTTCTTACTCCTGTAACCAGTGTTTCAGATTTTTTTAAGAGGACTAGAAATCAATATCCTGACTCCTTGTTTTTAACCTGGTTGTTGTACTTCTAAATCTTCTGAGAGAGGATTACATTCTTGCTTCTTAAAAGTTTTTTTTTCCCTCTGTGTATCATATAATTGTTTATTTCTGTATTTTGGGACTGTTTTGCCTCATAATTCATAGGACTACTGATCTAAAGTGAATGCCTCTTGTAACCATTGTCCACAAAAACACTTCTCTATTCTAGTTTCAGTTTTTCTTCTTTTAAGGAGGTTGGCTGTAAATTTTTCAGAAGTGTTTCCTTAAACTCCCATTTGGAATTTACTTGCCTTTCTGGTATGAAAAATCAAAAGAGAGTTAAAAGCTTAGTGCACAAATAAGTGGAAAAGAGTCATGCTAATGGTAGGAGAGGTTAATAGATACATATTTCTTTTACAGGGAACATCACAATTTTCTTAAATTGTGTTTGAAGCTGCTTTCTAATCACCTTGCACTTGCACTGGCTGGAGGTGTAGCCACCAGCATTCTTGGCCGGCAGGCTGGTCCTCTTCGAAATCTCTTGTTCAGACTGATGGACTCTTCTGTCCCTGATGAAATTCAAGAAGTAAGTTATGCCTTGTTGTTTATGGGTGAAAATTGTACTACTCTCTTCTCTTTTCTTTCTGTGTAGTTAGATATTTATCAGACTTTCTGAGCGATTCTGACTTGCCAGTTTTACTCATTAAAGGTAAAAAATTTAGTCACTATCACTGTTTTATGATCTGAAGGCAGAGGAGAATGTTTGCATGAGAATTTCAAAAAGCTGCTCTATTTTGTAACTTTTAAATTATTCTTCCCTGTAATAATGAGCCTAAAATGCTATTGTTGTGGATTGAGTAACTAACTTAGTTGAGTAATTCTCCTAAGATGCACTCTTACAGGAAATGGCAACTTTTCTTGGTCTTGTTTCACTCCTTCAATGTACTGCACAAGTTTGCATCATAGCATAAAAGATTAGTGTGCTGTTGTGTGGTAGAATTCTGATATTAAATGAAATTAACCAGATATATCATGTGGGGTGTACAGTATTTTTCAAGGATGCAGGTGGGTTGATCATTTCCCTTCTCCACTGAAGAAGTGTTTTTGGCTGCTCTGATTTTAGGTTGTAATTGAGACACTGTCAGTTGGAGCAACTATGCTACTTCCTCCATTGCGAGAGAGAATGGAATTGCTGCATTCTCTTCTACCCCAAGGTCCTGATAGATGGGAAAGCTTATCAAAAGGACAGGTAAGGTCAAGTAAAAATATGCCTGAGAGCAGTTGTGGTATGCTTTGGGTTTTTCTGTGGGAACATTTTGAGCTATGAGGTGAGCCTCATTTGCAGAGTGCAAGCACATTTCTGGGGAGATGCAGCGCAAGGCCCAGCGTGACAAAATCTGTAGGGCAGCCTGGCTAAACCAGAAGGGGGTGAGGCAGGGAGCACTGCTTGTTTTCTCAAGTGAAGGTCACCTACAGAGAGCTTATGAATTGGTGTGGTAGTGTATCCAGAGAAGTTTAGAGATTAGATAATTTTGAATACTAGATTGATTGAACAAGCCTTGGTAAGAGAAAATTAACTGTTTTCCGGGATGAATAGTTGTATATTGCTTTCCCTACATGGATTTCACCCTACTTTGCAAAGGTGACTGCAAGGTTCATTTTTGTACCCTTTTTCCTGTGTACAGTGTAGAGAAATTGTGTGTCTCTCACCCATCTTCCCAGATAATCAGATAACCAGGAAATACTGGAGAAAGTGTTTGGTTCAGTGTCTTACACTCATTGCCCACCATGTGGACAGTCTGGTTTCTGTCTCTCTTAATCTCAGATTTTTACTAGGTATGGTTAATGTAATTCAGTTTATTTATCCATTCTCTAATAGTACAAATCTTCAGAAAAATCTGGAGTATTTTGTAAAGCCTTCCAGCTTATTTCTATGTCCCATTAGAAGATTTTTATTGGGTAACTATGACTAATGCTTTTTTTCTTCTTAGCTCATTATTTTATCTTTATTAACGAAGAGTGATTTTTGTGTCTAAACATTCTTCTTTAGAGAATGCAGTTGGACATCATTCTGACAAGCTTGCAGGATCACACCCATGTAGCTTCCCTGCTTGGCTATAGCTCCCCATCTGATACCACAGAAACTGCCTCGATGTGTATCAGCTATGGAAACCTCTCTGATCAAGCATATGCTGTCCAGAGCAGTCATCCAGATACTCATCTAGCTGAAATCTTAATGAAGACTCTTCTAAGAAACTTGGGATTTTATACAGTATGTACAGGCTTCATATTAATTTTTCTTTTTAAGTTATAATTAATTTTTGATACTTTGAAGGGTTACTATTTTTCCCCCCATCTTAAGGAAGTGATGCTCATTTTGTTTATCTGAAGTAGCATTGCCACATGTATTTGTCCTTAAGTGGACTAAAGTCAGTTAGATAATCTCTAACAGTGTGGTTCTTATATTGCTGTAGTGGTATTTATTGTTTAAGGTGACTTGTGTAAGTGCAGCTGGTTTCAAGTCAGACTATTTTATTGCTCTTGCTTTGGTTTCAGATTTTTTTGGATGAGAAAACATAACACAAGAAGTAAATAGTTTGTATACAGTGTTTGTCAGTATAATCTCAGCCACCAGAGAACAATAAGCGGACACCAGGAGCATTAATCTGTTTGATTAACTTCACTGTGGTAGTAACTACCTTGTAATAGAGCAGCAAGTACAGGTCTTATTAAACACAGTGTTTAATAAGATTGTTAGCCAGATTGTTGTTCTTAGAAAGAGTAGGGGAGCGTGGGAGCAAATCACTGACTCAGCTTCTTATTCAACCAGCCACTTGAATTCAACAGTGAGAAGAGATCAGAGGTTTGGACTTCTTGGCATAGTGTGGAGCTCCTCAGCACAGGGTTGGCAGTGTTTTGTTCTTCCCTCTAGACCTCCTTCAGTCAGCAAGGTGGACCTGTCTGCTTTGAATTGGCTGCTTGAAACTAACTCAGTTTTTGCTATGGATTCCAAGGGAGGTCAAGCAGCCATCTGTGTTCTCCTTGTACTGCCATCCTGGATAGTGCAATCAGGGATTATAATGTGAGACATCTTATGCATCAGCCCACAACAGATCCTAAGGAATTATTCCATATTTTAACACATTTGTGCTATGTCAGGAACTGAGTTTTTGAATCTAGTTATCCTTGGTGAGGAATAAAAGTGTTGCTGCATATGAATGTAACATTGTAAGAAATGTTCACCTGACGGCTACCACAGCGGCCCCTGTGGGATTATAAACAATTGGAATTTCAAGTTTGGTTATCCCATGATCCACTTGACATTATCCCATTTCTCCACTAATTACAGGTGCACATGGTAAAGATAAAGATGCTTCTTTTTAGGTGATAATAAAGTATTACAGTACTTGAAGCAGAGTTAATTGTTATCTTTTTCCCGCTTTTGTCTTACTAGGACCAAGCATTTGGAGAACTGGAAAAAAACAGTGATAAATTTCTACTAGGTACATCATCTTCAGAAAACAGCCAACCTGCTCATTTGCATGAGCTTTTATGTTCCCTACAGAAACAGTTGCTGGCTTATTGCCACATCAACAGTGTTACTGAGGTGTGTATCCTTATTTTTACCATTTAGGAGAGAAAAAAATGATTCCGTATTCGTAGGTATCAGAATGTTGTAAGGTTCCTTTTGAAAATCTTCTGAGTGTTTGAAAGCCAAAGTGTTTTAAATAGTGAACCCCTTATAAGTATTTACAGAATTATTCTTATGTTTCCTTCCTTCTAGAATTCCAGCAGTGTGGCACTGCTTCACAAGCACCTTCAGCTTTTATTGCCTCATGCTACAGATATCTATTCCCGTTCTGCAACACTGCTGAAGGAAAGCTCTTGGAATGGTAGTGTTGGGGAAAAACTGAGAGGTAACTGTCCATGGAAAGATTAGGGCACTTTTTTTGCTTAGTTTTGCGTTTAAGAAATCCCTTATTTTTCCTATGTCTGCTTACATTAGGCATCCCAAGTCTCCCCCAAAGGAGGAGATGAGGTGTCTACCCAGGACTGGCTGGTTCATGTTTTTGATAGGACTTTTTGTGTGCAGGAAAAGCACAGGTTGGAGAATGTGAGTTCTCCATTCTGTTCACCTTCAGTCCAGAATGTGAATGTGAACAGAGTACAGAATGTGCATTATTGTTTCAGTTTCATTAGTTGTAGATTTCTCTTTTTAGAAAGTACAATTATTGTGATTACTGAGAAGTGTGTAACTAAGAGATTAATAATTAAACAAACCCATCAATTCAACCTTTATTGTTTAGGACATTCTGAGATAGCTGAGGTGCAATTCTTTGACTTTTTAAATTGTGCTTGCATAATTCCATAACCATAATTAATTCAGGTTTGTTTTTTTCTCTGCAGATGTGATTTATGTATCAGCTGCTGGCAGTATGCTCTCCCAAATTGTGAACTCACTGTTGCTGCTGCCAGTGTCGGTAGCCCGGCCTTTGCTGAGTTACCTGCTGGATCTGCTGCCACCTTTAGATCGTCTCAATAGACTCTTGCCTGCTGCAGCCCTTTTGGAGGATCAGGAATTACAGTGGCCTCTTCATGGTAGTGTAATAACAAACGTGCTTTTAATCTGAAAAACAAACACTGGCATCTATTCTAGGGGAATTTAGTTCTCCCTTTTAAGATGTCTGTTTTTTTTAAACTGTGTGTCCTGCTGCATCTCCTTTTCAATTTCCTTCATGTATTAATATCCCGTGCTGTGAGCTACTTTGCTCTGAGTGCTGTTTCCAGTTGTATCTTTAATCTATATGTGTTTGTCAGAACACAGAGAAGTGTGTATTAGACTAAGCAAGTTCTTGGGCAGAGTTCAAAAGAGCCTTTACTTTATGAACAGCTGTGCCATGAATGGTGGTGGCCTCTGCTGTGCTGTAGTTCCAATGTTCAGCGATCTGTTTGTCCTAGCTGCTGTTTCTTCAGTTGAAAGGTCGTGATTGAGGGGCAAATCTGCGATTAACTGGGAAACATTAACTGCCAGAGAGATGCCATTAGGGATTTTGGAATTGTTTGTGACTAACCTGGCACTGAATATTTGCAGGTGGCCCTGAGCTGATCGACCCTGCGGGCGTGCCCCTGCCGCAGCCTGCCCAGTCATGGGTGTGGCTGGTGGACCTGGAGAGGACGGTGGCTCTGCTCATCGGGCGCTGCCTGGGCGGGATGCTGCAGGGCCCTCCAGTGTCCCCCGAGGAGCAGGACACAGCCTACTGGCTCAAAACCCCGCTGTTCAGTGATGGAGTGGAGATGGACATTCCTCATTTAGGTGAGCTGTTCAGTGCCAGTGCCTAATGGTCAGTGTGAATAAGTGATCAGGTGTGAAATTTCTGATGATGTTTGAATAAGTCCCTGTACTTAAGGTTTGTCTTTCAGCGTTCTTGTCTAGTTGTGTCGTAATACAAAAAGTTCCAAAATGGTATTTAAGGTTATGATGTAATTTATAAAGAATCTTGGAAATGCATTCAGGAGAAAAAAATCGCAGTTTCTCAGTGGAAGACTACAGATTTCACACAGTCAATTGGAAATGTCTTACTCTTAGGTGCTCAGCATTTAAAAGACACTCCAGGAACTCAATTTGTCATATTAATTACTGGAAAAATCTCTTCTATTTTATTCTACTTGCAAAGTGATTTCTTTATTAATTAGAAACGTAACTATTAATAGGAAACTTCATTCTTTATGATCCACCAGAATTATCAACAACTCAGCAGTGGTGTTCCAGTCATCCCTCCCTACCTGAACGGGGCATTTTCTTCTTTGTGCCCTGTTCCTCTTAGTTCACATCTCCTCCTCCCTCTTGTTCTGAGTAGACTACTTCAAGACATACAAGACAGAGTGTTTTGAAATGGGTCCAGGCAGTAGTTGCAAGTGCATAGCTGTGCAGTTCAGGTAGAATTAATGATACAGATTTATGCTCTTGAAGAAGAGTTGGATAATGCTTTTAAATCTCCATAGGTTTTACGTAAATTGTCTTTTAAGTTGCTTCCCTGTGTAAGATGAATTTGTGGAAGGACAATGACATGTCTTGATTTTATTATTTTTTTTTTAAATAAAGGGAAGGTGAAAGGTGGTTTAAGTGCTGTTAGATAGATGCGTGTAATCCTCAAGATTTGCAGAGTTTAATTTCTTTGGTATTTCCCCTCTGTTAGACAAATGCATGAGCTCCTTGTTAGAAGTGGCCCTGTCTGGAAATGAGGAGCAGAAGCCCTTTGATTATAAACTGAGACCGGAGATCACAGTCTACGTTGATTTGGCCTTGGGTTGTACAAAAGAGCCAGCAAGGAGCCTGTGGATCAGCATGCAGGACTATGCTGTCAGTAAAGGTAAGGTGTTAAAAATACCTGTGTATGCTGAAAGCAAGTTAAATGCTCTAGCTACGCTCCTAGCACGATCCTGTATTTTCTTTGGCAATGATTTTTAATTCTACAACATGATAAACTTAATTTATTATTATGGTCCATGATCTTTCTTTTGCTTTTTCTTTTACTTACTTTGACACTGATTTCAGTGCTTGGCAAACATGTAGCTCAGTGATGTTTTCCCTCTGAACTGGTAAGAAGAAACTCTTGTTTGCTTACTCAGGTGTTGTTTTTTTCTATTTTCTGAGTAGAGCAGGGTGAAACTTACAATTAAAAAGAAAAATTAAAGGGGCGGAGATGGGGGAAGGCAGAATAACTTGCAAAATATGTTAGGAATGGAATGAAGGGGTAAGTCAGCTTTTGTTTTTCAAGTCTCTGGGAGGCTGGCCTTACAGTAGTAATAGCTTTTCATGCTTATTGCCTAAAATGTGGGTTTCCTGCTCAGTCTTTCCAGGTTCCTTTTAATGAGATCCACTGAGCATTTTAGTTGTACTGTAACTGCTGTATCCAGAGATAATTTTCTGTAGCTCTGGCCAAGCTGAACCAGATGAAGAAATGAGAAAATGGTATTGTGTGCCTGTTGAGAACAACACGGGGAATTCTGTTACAGGATTCCACAGAAGTGGGAATTCCAGTAAAAACAGTTCTGGTTATCTGCTTGCAAAATCTGAGTCGAATGGACTGATCTGTATAATTTAGGCTGTGGGACTGGGTTCCTTAGAAGTTGATATGGGTCTGCTCTGTTCAGCTGACTGAAAGCTGTGTGCTCACGTTAGCAGAGTGTCACAGGCAGTGTCATGGAACTTGCTGAGGAGCAGGTGTTTTAAACTAGACTTACCTATGGTCAGGTACATTTTATCATTTCTACAGCAGTTCACAAGGATTTATAGATAACATTTAACACAAAAATATGTTACGAACTTATTTGTAAAGAAGGAGGACAGTAATTTTTTTATTTTCCCATGGAGAATTATGGTGCTCTGTATAGGTTTGCCTAGCAGTTCAGTTATTTCATAGTAGATTGCAATAGGAGCAATATTAGTTGCAGTAGGAGCAATATTATTTTCATAATCATTCTTTTTAAAGTGGGGGAAAGTTTTTTTGAAATTAAAAAGTCAGTTCCTTAAAAAAAAAATGGTTGAAGATATTGAATACAATATTGAAAAAAACAAGTATTTTTGTTTTTTGGGAATGGTAGCCGGTTTTGATGAGTCATTTCTATTTTCAGATTGGGATACTGCAACTTTGAGTAATGAATCCCTCCTAGACACCGTGTCCAGATTCGTCCTTGCAGCTCTTCTGAAACATACGAGTTTACTTAGTCAAGCTTGTGGTGAGAGCAGGCAAGTAACTCAAAGCTGCTTTTAAAAGTTCAGCTTGACTTTTTGAAAGGAAGTTTGTGTGATTTTTTTCTGGCCTGGATGTGGTTTTCTGTAGGTACCAGCCTGGTAAGGCCTTGGCAGAAGTTTACCGCTGTGTGTATAAAGTTCGGAGCCGCTTGCTTGCCTGCAAGAATATGGAGCTTATTCAGACCAGGTCATCTTCCAGAGACAGATGGGTAAGGCTGTGCATCTCCTTGCAGTTCTTCTGGCTTTACTGGCTATTTAGAAAATATTACATAATTGCCAGTATTTTTTTCTATCCTGTTGTAAAACCTTCATGAGTTTCCAAATGAAAATGGGCAGGGTGTAATTAGGAGTCCATTAGTCTGGAGTAAGTGGTGGGTCAGTGATTAAATCAGTCAAAGCAAATGATTGGTTGGCATCATTCAACCCAAGCCCAGCCTCGAGCCTGGTTTTCCTTCTTTCCATCTCTAGAATGCTGGGCTGCAGAAGCCCTGCAGTTCAGCTGGAGATAGCTCAGCTGTGTTGAGCAGGCCACAGCTTTGTCTGGCTGCCATTCATGAATCCAACTGCATTATCTGGGCCTCTGATCTCTGAACCTCTCTCTTCCCTTTCCTTGCCTACCCCTTCTTCCTTCCTCCATGGCCACATTATCTTCTTTTTCCTAGCATTACTTTAGGGCAACTTGTCCTTGTCAGCCCTGTGTGAATGTCTGATATGAGAGCACTGGGCCTGGAACTGGCAACTTCTGAAAAACTGTATTAAGACAGATCAGCATTAATGATGAAAGTGTTCAGTGAGTTACAGGACTGGGGCCTGTTTGGCAATACAAAGTAGTCCTTTAAGCAGGTTTCTCTTGATAGTATTTTTAATTGTTGTTTACAATCTACAAGCAAGGTATTTTTAATGAACAAAATTCTCATGTAACATAAGGATTAAGAGGTTTTTTAGCTGTATTTTAATGCACTAGTGGTGCTCTTAAAAATAGTGTAGGTATGTCTCCTACTTTTGGTTAATATTATGGGGATGTGTGTATCTTGCCTAATTCCTTTCTCAGAGTAGGGGTTTCACATAGCTGCAAGAGGCTCAGCACTTCTGAAAGCATTGGGTGTGCTTGCAATAAATTCTGTTACTTCCAGAAATCCTCAAACTTACAGATGCAATACAAAATAAATAAATAAATACAATAAATCTGATATATGCAGTAGATTTGTTGCTTCAGATTTAATGCCATTGGGAAAAAGTACCTGGTTTGCTTTTGCACAGTATACCCAGGCTTATGGTTTCTAAAGGCTTTGGTGCTGAAGTGTCAAATGACTGTAGAGTGTAAGTAAGCATTACAAGGAGACATTTTTCTGCAGATAATCTGAGTCATGGTTACAAAATGAAAATTAAATTTTCCAACTTAACTATTTAAAAACTTGAATGTAAACAACTGTCTTTGCTGTATATTTCACACAGTATCAAAAGTACTTTTTGGTAGGAAGAAACCTCTTGTTCAATGCCTGTGTCCTTGTACATTCATCTTTCATTTTGGTGAGGATTTCACTTCATGTGTGTAATTTTTTTAATCAAGATGCTAGATAACCAAGAATCTGCTGATGTTGATACTCAAGAACATTCTTTTACTCGTACAATTGATGAAGAAGCAGAAATGGAGGAACAGGCAGAACGTGACAGGGAGGAAGGACACCCAGAGCAAGAAGATGAAGAGGAGGAAAGAGAACATGAAGTTATGACAGCTGGTAGTAAGTACTGGTTATGTGTGGAAATAATGCCATGTCCTTTGGAAGGACAGTGTCTTCTTCGCTCTGAGGTAAAACTGAAAAGTTATTTAAAAGATTGTGAAAGATATATCTGTCTGCATAAACATTTTGAGAGGTTTATTTTTATACAATGATGTAGTGTTTTTCATAGTTCAGGAAAGTCTTTAGATACAAAGGAATGTGAGTCCTAAGCAAGTTCACTGCAATTCAGGGCACATGACATATACCAGCACTTCTTTATGCACTATCTGCAAGACTACTTGGTTTCATCTTGTTTTCTCTGAAGTTCTTGTCATTAGGTCTCTGAGTTTCCATCAGTATTTAGATACGGAATTTTGGATGTGTCTGTATGTGTTGTTGTTTTATGCTTTGAAGGATAATGTTATTCTGAAGCAAAACTGTTGATAATAGTGGACTGTGTTGGAATTCACTTGTGTCTTTGAATATCTCTGCTCTTCAAAACGTGGAGGTTTCAGTTAGAGTTTGGTGTTTTTAACAGTATTTGCCACATTTTCTCCTGGGCTTGTGAACATCTTGTTTAATTCTTCAGAAGATAACTTGAAAAAGGTGAATTTCACAAACTGTTGTTACACTGATTTGGGCTTGTAGTCCAGCTTGATGGGGTAGTTAATCCCTAATTTTAGCAGTTTCAGTGAAGCAACAGACAGTCACACAAGGTTGGTTTTTTTTCTCTGTTGTGGACTGAGTGTTCTCCAAGATAGCATTTGTGTTAGCCTTGGAACATTTCTGTAGAATGCATGTAGCTTAAAAAATGAAATTGTCTGACTTGAAATATTTTCCATAGCTGCACAATTTTCTTTTCCAAGTATTGTTCCTCTGGATACTGTTAGAATGTTCATCTTTTTCCCATCTCTGCTGTCGTCTCTTATTTTGCTGACAGTTTCCCATTAGGATTCCCACTCCCATTTCTCTTTGGGACCTTATTGACCAAAATATATGTTACACCTTTAGTTTTATAGGATGTGTCATTCCATGGAGTGCAGTGGAGCTGAAGTGCACATTCATGAGCTGATCTGTGGTTCTAGAAGATTTACACGTCACCCGCTCAGTACATGCAGTATGTTTGGCTGCTTGATTTGCAGTTATTCTGGGCAAGTGCTCAGAGCTCTCAAATTCCACCTGGACAGGGCTTCTGGGTACAATAAAGGAAATGTATCCAGAAGCATTCAGACAGACAATAGTCTTACATGCACAGATAAGTAGGAAGATGATGACTCTCTCACTTGTGTTCCTAAGGGATGCTGAACCTGGCATGTAGAGTTCTATTCATATCGTGAAGGAAGTATTTGGCTTTACCTTTGCCTTTCCAAAGGGGCCTGAATCTTTAAAATTAAAGTGATTAAATCTAGAGAACTTCAGTTAGTTGGACATAGATGAGGAGGGCTCTCACATATACTCTTTAGAAGAATCTGACCCTTTAGACTACAGCAGAATTAAGTAAAGTATAGGCTAAGAATTTTGACAGGATCTTGATTGTACTGCCCGAAGCTAATAAAAGCAGCCTGAAACTGTTCCAGTGTCAAATTGGAGATATTCTGGTGTCTGCAATACAGATTTACAGAAGCATTATTTTATATAGATCTGCTGAAAGGCAAACGTGAAATAATCTCTTTCTCTTTGATGCTATTCAAACATGAGTTGGGTTGCAGTAAGACACTGAAAGAGTTTTGGTGTTCTGTCAAAGTGCATTGTCCTTCATTTTAAAATTAACATTGTATAAATTCTTCGTTTAACTTGTTTGCATGACTTCTTTTAGGGCACTGTATTAGCGTTGTATTCTTTTACTGTTAGAAAAATATTAGTTGTTCTTTATAGTGGGGCAGTTTTTGGCCCAAGATGTTGATGAATATTTTATTCTCTGTGGCTTTGTCTAGAAGCTAAGACTTTCTTTTTGTGTTGCATATTACAGAAATATTTCAGTGTTTCCTATCAGCCCGTGAAGTAGCTCGCAGTCGGGATCGAGATAGGATGAGCACGGGGACGGGGACTAGAGTTGATGATCCACCTGCTCAATCCCAGCAGGAACGAAGGATCAGCACTGATCTGACAGAAGGGCAGGATGTGTACACTGCTGCCTGCAACTCTGTGATCCACAGATGTGCCTTGCTGATCCTGGGCTTGAGCCCTGCCATTGAGGAGCTGCAGAAGCGAAAGGAGGATGGGCAGCTCCAGCAGCCTCCCTCTGCCGCTCCGGAGGGCGGCGGGCTCATGACCAGGTGGGCTTTGCTGTCTCTTACACCATGGTTAACTCTTCTCTGCTCCCTTTAGAATTGATTAAAGAGCCCCAGTTTTCCTCTGAAGATTATTGCAGTTTTATTTAGAAGAAAATTACTGCTGAGAGCAGTGTTATGCTTCTGTTGAAAAGAGTGATTTTTCTCAGTTTTTCTTGGCCATACTAACTAAACCTAAAGACTTTTATTCTGTGTGGACCCTATTTAAGTTTCAAAGTTGGGCTTAGTGGTAAGTAGTTCAGATCATTAGGTGTACAGATAGCATGAGGTACTTGGAAAAATTGTTTCATTTTCATGTGATTTTTTTTGTGTTTGGATTTTTTTTTTACCATATTTACGGTTTTTTGAACCATACCAATGTCCTATATAGTAGTGTTAAAAGAAACCAATTGTGTATGTTTAAAACAAAAGATCCAAAGCCTATTATGACAGAAGTGTTGTTAATGATTGATTTGTACAGATATTCCTATCATAGGCATGGGTAGGACTTGTTGTTAGGTGTCCTGTTTTGATATTTTAAATTAAGATATTGTTGGGAAAGATATTAAGATAATGAGGAGGAAAATTATATATATTCAGTACCCTTTTATTCTTTTTGCCTCTTTTTGGAAATCTAGTCCCTAAAGCACGGGTGGCTGCCTCTGTCATTGTGAAAGTGGCTTTCATCTCCAGCATATCAACTTTAGGATGCATTTTTTGGGTGGGTTTTTAATAAGTTCAGTGCTTTTTCACCCACTTACTCTGTCTCTGTTTCTTGTCCTCTCAGCTCAGAGTGTTGCTGTTTACTCTGTGTAATACTTACGAAGGCTCTAGAGCAATCACTCATTTGAGGTTGGCATTTGTTCAGTTGACCAGTAAGGCTGTTAAGAAGTAGCAGAGTTTACTAATACTCTTTTTAAACCTGATTGAAGCCATCAGACCACTCTTTTCCTCTTTAATGTGGTCTTATGATGTTCTGTGATAGTCTCCTCCCAAATAAAGCTGTGGCACCTGCTAAATTTGGTTATCTTACCTTTGTGTAATGTCAGCATTTTTTTTTCTCTCTGTGTGTGCACACAAATGTGTGTGCACCTGAAGCAGGAGTGAGAGTCTTACAGCAGAAAGTCGCTCAATCCATGCAAACTCAAGCTACAGACTGATGAAGTCAAGAAGTGAATCTGATTTGTCTCAGCCAGAATCAGATGAGGAAGGTTATTCACTGGTAAGTAAATGAACATGATGTATTTAGGGATTGTCAGTAGAATGTTTGGATGGGAAGTACATCAGAAACATTTGTTTAGCTCTGTGTTTTGGTACCTTAATTCATCATTGTTAAGAGGAAGCACTAATGGTAAAATAACTGGAAATAATTATAGCTCTGTCAACTGTCTCACTTCTTTGGGATAAATATGTAAATACTTATGGGGCTAGAGTATGTAAATACTCTAATATTATGCACCACATATGATCACCTGAAGAAATGAGGCTTTTATTGATCTTTTAATTTAGAGCGGAAGACGAAATGTTGATTTGGATTTGGCAGCATCACACAGGAAGAGGGGTAAGTTCTCTTGTTTACCTAGTGATACTAACCTGATAAATGTTAGCAGTTTCTTAAGTTAAACTATGTTTGCAGTTGCATACAGTTTACAGTTACATAGCAGGTGTTAAAACTAAGCATTTAAAAATAGCATTTAAAATAATTGTTACCCTCTCTGTGTTGTGTGAACTTCTGTTGCTTTGTGGCTGGGTTATAATATTTCCTTGGTTATAACTCTTCATTCTGGTTTCTGCAATTGTAATGCTCTTTCAAAACAAGTGAGGTTTTCTGTTGAGTGAGTCAGAAATGTGCATTCTGTTTTCACTCATGTGACTTCAGGAATAAAAAGAAGTTTATGTGGAATGTTCCATTCTTGTGCTAACAACGAGCTTTTACCATGAAATGTGCTTGAACCTGGAGAGCTTGTGTTCAGAAGACACCACTTTACTTTGCATCCTTTGAACACCAGCACATCTGCAGAACCAAGCAGCCAGGTTTTCTATTGCTCTTTGTTAATGCTTCATGCTGGGGAATCTCAATGAGCTCCCCAATAGAAAGTGGTGAAGGGACTGAAAAGTCCCACTTCCATCTGGATGATGCAGAATCTGTCTGAGAATCATGGCTCAGGTCTGCTGTATCTGTAAAAAGTATGGGACTACGCAAACAGGAATTAGGTTGAGTTATGATATTCCTCAGTAACAGAAGCCTCGATACTATTGGGTAGGGTAAGAATTCTGGTTTAAAAGGCTTAGTCATTGAGCAGAATACTCAGAGGTTTCATGCCTTTGAAAGTCTCTTGGAATTGCAAAGGGTGCTATCAATGGCAGCACCCATTAGATTTCAGTATTTAAGTAATGTGGAAAGTGATGCCTTGCCCATGCATGATCAGTTGAAACAGTTGAGCAAATAAAGAAATGCACTAGAACTGCTTTTACTGTGACAGCAGATGTATCATGGTATTCTCAGGGTTAGAAGATCTGTTAGAAGGCCTCTGTCAACCCCTGATCTGCAGGACATTCTTTGAAGTTGGCATTTTTAGCTTTGCCATTACTCTGACACAGAACTCTGTACTTGATATCCTCTGTGTCCTAAGAGTAACCTAAGAAATAATCTTGGATTAGGTCTTGAATTATGGTTCCTGGACTGTTGCTTAGGCCAATGTTACTTTGTAATGAGCCTCAGGAAGTGAGGAGTAATGCAAGAGTAGACTTCATCAAAACTTTTTTTACAGCAAGAAGGTTCTCTACCAGGTGTGAACACTGAGGAGAAATGGGTAAATATGGTGAATCTGTCCAGAACCTAAAAAGACGCTCAAATAGCTCATTTACGAACTGAACACGGTCACAACACGTACGGATGCCACTATTTTGGTACTTGGAAGACTTCCTTGGGAGTTAGCACACAGTAATGCAAGCTTGTCTGCTTGTGCTGGGTGATACATGTGCCACTTTTGGTTGATAACCAATGCCAGAGTCAGAGAATGCAGGGTGCACCCATAGGAAAACATTCCTCGTACATCTGTCAAGGTCAAGAAAAGATCTACAGATATTTGTGTGATAAATGGGTGGGCTGTTCAGCTCAGTGCTTTTTGTGGTCTTTTGTCACTTGTGACATGTCTGTTTTGTGAGTCCTAGTTACCTCCTAGAACTGAAGCATGTCCCAGTGTTTGGTGAGGGTGTAACTTGTGGCTTTTTTGGATTGTCCACCCCTTGTCCCGTGGCCAGCACAGCGCAGAGGCAGCTATGGATGTTTGGTGAATCCCCTTCAGTTTTATCTTTGTTCTTGTGATGCACTGTGACTAATAGAGGAGATAATACTGTGGGTTCCTGTGGTCTTTCCGATGAGTATGGAAGGAAAAGCATTCTCTTTTAACTTCGTTAACATCTTAGCCACTCAGTCCAATCTTTATTCTAATTGCCTTCTTAATTTATTCTGTCTATTCAGAAAGAGAACTGGACTATTCCTACTTCAGCAGAGGATCCTTTGAGTATCTTGTTCCCTGCTATTATTCAGTTGTTTCTTTATTAGTAAACTTTTCCTTCCATCCCTATAGAAAAGGTCTTTTTGAGTAATTTTGCAGTAAGGGGTGATGAGCAGCACATTGCTGTTTTTCCCTTTTTTTTTTTCTGTTGCTTAGATTAATTTTTTCAGTTTTGCAGATCCAGAGAGTGCCTGCAGATGTTGTACATGTTGTGTACAGTGCCTGTGGGGTGCTGTACACCACGTTAGGTACACAGCAGTAAGGAAAGCACAGCCAGCAGAGCAGTCACAAACAGCTACAGATCAGTGAGAGGCCTCCACTCTTGGCTTTTCTTCATCTACAACTTAACTCAGTGAATATCACTGTACTTGTGTGCACTGCTGTGCCTTACTAACACAGTTGGGCTACTCCAAAAAAAGTGACAACTTAACTGAAATCCAAATGGAACTGTAATATTTTAGTGTACCTGTAATAATGAGTTCTGCCTTTGAAAATTGACAATTATGCTTAAGGAAGGGACTTGAACATACAAGCCAACATACATACATGTGAGTGCATACAGCTGGGCTACAGGGGATTGTTTCTATTTTCCTTAAAGGTGGAGAATTTAGAAAGACTGTTATCTAGGCTGTAGTCATGCCAAACAAGAGTAAATATTTTTTCCACATGCCTTGCTGCTTGGTATATTGTATTGATTGAGATGAGACTAATTGTTTAAGTCAGAATAATATAAGGCAGAGATTTTATGAGTGTGTTACCTTCTGTTTCAAATGTCTGCTTTTGTCTTCTGCTTCTTGTGTGGTGTAGTGTATTTACTCCTTTTTGGCCAGTTGAGCCCCAGAAAAAAGAAGAGCTTCAAGCAAGTAACTGATGGCATGTTTATTTTTTTTCTCTATAGCTTTCATATATAGCTTCCTTTGTTCTATAAAATGTGCATTGCAGCTGTGCCACATTCATTTAGAAAACTCATTATTACAAGCTGGCTTATAAGGACAAGTAAAGTTCTTGTTTTACTGTAAGCTTCAGGTTTATTCATCTGTGTAGCTCTGTTCATGTGATTGTAGAGGCTTCTGGAAGCGCTGTACTGCAATCAATTCTGTGTGATTGATGTTACACGGAATCAAGCTGAGCTCCAATGTAGTCATATATTTGATTCTTCTGCTGATATGTAGTATGTTCAGGAGGGAAAAAATTACTTTTAGATCTCTGTGCCCTAATGGTTAGACATTTTTAGTCCTGAAGTATTCTCCTTTGATTTCTGACATTGTGTTTAAACTCTCTCCTTTCGATTATAACTTCTATTGTTCTACATTTAATCTGTAACTCATAATCATTGCACTTTTCTCCAAAATTTCTCCAAATTAGAAATATTTTTACATTGGTCTTATAGTTAAACATTCTTGCATTTTGTACTAAAACAATTTGTTTAGATGTCATATTTCTTCAAATATGAAATAATTTAGGGTTTTATTAATACATGGTTGGATTTCTTATAAGATTTGTTGCCTATCAAAACTAAATTTTCTTATGATGTTCTGTAAACCCGTTAAAGGTTTCCTTTAGCTTATGACTTAAGCCACTGGAATTGGCTTTTGTTTCTTTAAAAATCTTTGATTCTGTGGTGTGGCATAGGGCAGGTGGAGGGGAGGAAGCTGAAAGTCACTGTGGGGTGCTTTGAGCTCTCATGCTCTACAAAGGCTGGAGGGCTTTTGGGGCTTTTGGAAAGAGCTGTTGCTGTGTAGGCAGTGTTTTGTGGACTAGGAAATGGTTTAGCTGTGCTTCCTGTGGGTAATCTGAGGCTTCATTTATCCTCTCCCCTGGGCTCTGTTCACCATGCACTTGCCAGGAAACTGCTTCCTACACGAAACCGAGTATTTTAGCACCTATTCTGTCTGTTCTGTTCTGTCTTATTTATCCTATGTTTCTCACTGGCCACTTCCCCATGAAACTTAGATTTTAAAAGAAAGCTTTAAAGCAACTAATCTAACAATTGATGTTAAAATTAGAGTAAGGTGATCTGGTTTTTTAAAAAATATTATTGCCAGGTATGAATTGTAAAATTGAATAACAGAATTTCTTTAAATTTTTTCGTAGTCAATGTGATAAAATAGGTTGTTCTCTGCAAACCATGTAGTCTTACTGTGTTACGTAAAGCAGCAGAAATTAGGAAATTAGATTGCACTTTCAAAAAGAAGTGCTTGAACATGATCTTTGGATTATCCAAAATAAACTAGAGTCTGTATGACCTGAGTACTGTGACAGTTCTTCCTGAAGCCATAGCAGTCTGCTTAGTAGCAAGTGTAAGGAATACTATGGAAATGCCCATTAACACTATTTACTGAAAACAGAATGGGATGTGAAGAGGTTTTCATAATTAGTAACCCTGACAAGTAAATTTTTGGCAGCTAAGTGAAGGTAACCTGGTTGACAAAAGAGAAGCAAAATTTCACAGTATATTGAATTTGTAAATTGCATGAAGGTGTAAATTGTGACCTGCAGGTGCTGACTCATTGGCAGAGTAACAGCATATTGCCTTTACTTCAGGAAAAAGAGTTATGTAGGTTGCTAGGAAAGTTAGCCCAAGTTAAAGTTGCTGTGTGTGTCTGTGTTTGTTCCTATGAGCAGCTGCTGCAGGGAGGCAGCATTTAAAGGAGGCCCTGCAATTTGGATGTGGCCCTTACCATTGGAACTCAGGCTTACTGCTGAAAGCAAGCTTTGGACAGATGAATTCCTGTGACTTTGTGGGACCTTTCCCTGAAAATGGCTATATTTAATAATGCTTGAAGCTGATACCCTGTAGAAAGATGTTTAAAACTGGAGTAATATAGATGTGTACGAGTACTGTGAGCAGGTTGTGATTCTCCAAATTATGACTTAGTGTACACAAGGTAGATAAATATTTAAATTTTTTTGTACGTTATGTAAATAATCCAAACTGAAATTTCAAAGCAAGTTTAAACACACTGTAGGTTTCCACAGAGGTCTTCAGACACTGTCCCTCTGTACAGATGGGAGGTTGTTCTGAGCAGGGTGTGCCCTCTTGTAGTACTTCGCATGGCTCCAAGTGGGTAAACAGCACTTACAAAAGGAGGAAAATACTGACTGATGCCTATCAATTGACTGCTAATGAAGTTATGACTTGAGTGGCATGGCACTCATTTGGGCCAGGGAGAGAGTTCTAGCAAAACTCTCTTGGAAATTAGATCAAACCTATGGTAATAAATTCCAGTGCTGCAGAATGATGACTGATGCTCATTTGGAGAAGTCCATTTATTAGTGGTAGTAAAGTTTCAGGTAACGACATGCTGATTATAGGAAATACTTGAAAATAGACTTGTGAAACTGCCAGATGGCAGAGATCTAACACTTACTCTAGACAGTGTTTTAATACACACGTATCTATCTTGAGTCAAAAGTTCTCCGTTAATCTAAAAAAAATTTCTGTTCTCTTCTGCAGCCATGAATTCTGTAAATATTTCATTCAAAATAACATTGTGCTTTTTCAAAACTGTGAAATACAGTGGCTTGATTAAAATCCCTTCTTGCTTTATGTTTAAACTTCAAAGTAAATATCCAAATGCATAAGTTATGTTGGTAGAAAATCTTTTCTTTACTGTTATGTCATTTAGCTGCAAAGCATTTTTTATTCAGTGTTCCAGCTTAAAGCTGAGCAGTTTGAGTGGCTTCTTTTTCTTTTTTTTTTCACGTGGCAGCTTGTTACAATAGTGCTGAACATTTAAAAGAAATACAGCCTTTTCTTTAGGGAAATTGCTGTAAATTTAAATCAAGTGTTTTGCTCTAAGTTGCTTAATGCATGGTATAAATAACATGAATATTCATTTCCCACCTGTGTCAGTAGCAGCAGCTCAGTCTTTACCTACTGCCAAAATGTGTTACCTGAATTGGAGTTGATAAGACTTCCTTGTGTGTGTCTTTAGGAGCAATACACAGTCAAATGGAATCTCTGAGTGACTCATGGGTTCGACTGAAACACAGCAGAGATTGGTTATACACATCCTCCTACTCATTTGTTGAGTCAGATTTTGATCTCTCAAGATCCCTTGGAGTTCATACTTTGATTGAAAACGCTGTCAGTTTTGTAAGTGGAGATGTGGGAAACTCCCCAGGATTTAAGGAGCCAGAGGAAAGTATGTCCACCAGTCCACAAGCATCAATAATTGCAATGGAGCAGCAGCAGTTGAGGGCTGAGGTAAATTTCAGTTTAACAACTCTTCTTATTCTTCATATATTATGCTAATTATAGGGGTTTTTTTAAACAGTGTCAAAATTCTATCAAAGTAATTTTTCTTTCTTTTCTGTTAAATATCTTAATTTGAACTGGGAACACTATGTAAACAAACTAAAACAAAACTGAAAGTGTTCCCTTTTTAAAAAAATACATGAAGGAGAAAACAGTGACCTCATTCATCTTTGCTTACAGTTCAGTATGATCCAGTTTCCATCTCCAAGGGTACTGGCTACTTACTTAATACTGTCTTTTGCCTGCTTTTATTTTTAGCTTCGTCTGGAAGCACTTCATCAGATTTTGGTGCTTCTGTCAGGAATGGAGGAAAAAGGCTGTGTGCCATTGATGGGAAGCCGCCAAGTACCAGGATTTCAGTCTTCTTCACTGCTTACTTCTGTTAGACTCCAGTTTCTTGCTGGCTGCTTTGGTCTGGGCACTGTAGGACATGCAGGGGCCAAAGGAGAGAGTGTAAGATTGCATCACTACCAGGTGTGTACTTCAGCAGTTTCTGCTGTTTCAATAACCCAGTGATAGAAATGTCTCAGTTTTTATTATATTTATTTGTTTGTTTGGCCCAGGATGGTATCAGAGCAGCCAAGAGGAGTATTCAAATTGAAATCCAGGTGGCTGTGCACAAAATTTACCAGCAATTATCTGCTACTTTAGAAAGAGCTCTGCAAGCTAATAAGCATCACATAGGTAAGTGAAAAGGAGATATGCAAACCAAATATTCTCTAATGTAGAGTAGAACAGCTTGTATGTTTTCCAAGGCAGCCACTAATTTTGATATTAGTGACCAGAATTCACTGAATTACCTATCTGACTTCTTTTCCTAAAAGAGAAATCTGTGTTGGTTGGTAGAACTCAGGTAAGACTAGCAAGTGGCTATTCTTACCTGGGTTGTTTTGGTGTTTCACTTTGAGAAACAATGTGAAAAAAAGTACAAAATGAAGTATTTCAACCAGTTATCCTTATCCTAGAGAGAAGATTCTGGTTTGAGATTTAACCTCAGAACATTAAATCACAAACTAGATCTGTGTGCTAGTCTTTCTTGGACAATTTTGACAAAGAGTTACATTGAGTTAAAGAAGAGTGCAGCGGTTAATCAGAAAGACTACTTCAAAGTGTCTGACAAAACTCACATTTTCTTTGAAAATTTAATTAATTAAATTATATTGAAAAAATAATCAGCTGATATTCTGTCTTAGTATTCTTACTCTGAGCATCTTATTAATTAAAAACAACTTTATTTTAATCTTAGAAGCACAACAGCGTCTTCTGTTGGTGACAGTCTTTGCTCTCAGCGTGCACTATCAGCCCGTTGATGTCTCCCTGGCCATTTCCACGGGGCTGTTAAATGTGCTGTCCCAGCTGTGTGGCACAGACACCATGTTAGGACAGCCCCTGCAGCTGTTGCCCAAAACTGGGATTTCTCAGCTCAGTACAGCTTTAAAAGTAGCCAGCACGAGACTGCTGCAGATCCTGGCTATCACCACTGGGTGAGTGACCCTTGCTTTTGGGAAACTTCATCACTGAGCTTATCAGCACCCTTGAAAAATGTTGTGTGAGCTTCCATTAGAACAGTAAATGTTACTCAGAAATACATAAGTGAAGGGGGTAGGGGGGAAGCGTAGTCACATTATTCATAGGAAAAAGATGCATGTAAGACTAACAAATATTTTTCAGTTGAGAGTGTTTGGATTGAATAGTCACAACTTTGTGGTCTGTAAACACTGTATTCTAGTAACCCCAGCTTTGCTACTTCAGCTTTATGTGGAGGTGTGTTCAGTTGATACAAGACTTTCTGTTGCTGTGTAAAAGCACAATAATATAATGATAATGTGAGAGTTCCTCGGAGCAGGACATTGTGCCTCTTTCCAGAATAAGAAATAATTTTCTGAGGAACAGTGCTAGACCATGGGACAGCATGCAAAGTCCTAGCAATGGTTAAATATTTATTCTTAGTCAGTAAAGAAAACAGAAGTGGAGAGTGTTTTCTTGTTGAAGTGAGAGTATTGTTTGATATTCAGTATGTGCATCTTCCTTTCAGTCTTTGTACGACATGTTGCATTTACCTGCCGAATCTGTTACGTAAAAAAGCCCAATAATCCTACACCAAAAAAAATCCCCCAAACCCATAGAAACAGCACCCTGTGTATGGAAATTGCAGTGGAATTATGTTTAATTACAGCAGTCTGGGTTTTTGGGGTCTGTCCGACCCCGGCAGCCGTCGGTGTCCCGGATAGAGGAGTCTGGCTAAGCACAGCCTGTCCAGGCTGCCCCAGGCAGGCTCCCAGCTGCAGGCAATCTTAGCAAGCAGCTCAGCTCTTAAATGAGACCAGCTCTTTGGTGAATTCAGCTCTTTGCTTGCTAAGTGCCTTGGCAGATGCAGGGATGAGAGAGAAGAGCTGTGTGAGGTTCCACAGATGTGTCTTTATTGGCAGCCTCTGTGAAGGGTGAGAGTGACAGCTCTTCTGCTGAACTGGACAGAGGTAGGGGTTATATAGGGTATGTGGGTTTTGGGAAGCAGTCCCAAATAATGTGGGTCAAGGTAAATATGACCTGTGTTCTTACAGAGGGATAACGAGGGTCCAAGGCAGAAGAGGGGTCTCTTGGTCCAGTCATCATGACTAGGCATTTCTTATCTTAGGCAACTGACTGCCAGGGAGGCCTTGCAGGCCCTGTGGCTGCTACATTTAATTAATAGAGTTGTTCCTTTTTACCCTAGAAAGTACTGAAAACTTATCCTTTGACTCCAAAGATTAGACTGTTTTCATTTGTATTAAAAATAGGGTTAAAATAATAAAAAGAATTTAAGCCTGTAATGGAGGATGGGGAAAAGTAACCTTTTGCAATTACTGTTCCTCGGATCAGCTCTCAAGTACTCTTACTTTTTCTTTTTGTGTGTGTACAGAACCTATGCAGATAAACTGAGCCCAAAGGTGGTGCAGTCCTTGCTGGATTTATTATGCAGCCAGCTGAAGAACTTGCTATCACAAGCTGGCGTGATGCTGATGGCTTCCTTTGGAGAAGGGGAAGGTGAGGAAGGTGAAGTGGAATCAAAAAAGGCAGATTTGAATGGGGATAATGAGAAGAGAGACTTCAGAGGTAATTATCTTACATAATTTCTGTAACAGTTCTAAAATACCAGGAAACATAATAGAAGAAATCACTGAATGCTGAGGTTCTCATCCACTCTATTGTGTGTTGATTTTTTGTTGGGTCATTTTTAATTCTGTAAATTAGATTAAAGTCATCAAATGATTTTGTGCTCAGTTCAGATTTGTACAGAATTGATGCACAACACTGCAAGGATAGGAGCAGGCTGAGAATAAGAATTACTTCATTGGGTTTGGCATGAGGAGGAGAACATAGTTTTCCTTGAAAAATGAATTGGTGGTCGTAGTGTTTTTCATAAATGTGGTCATAGGAATTTAATTATCAAAGTTAATAAACACAGCTTTATTCAGGAAATTATTGTATTTGCTTTGTATTACACCGTTCTGCAGTTCGAGTGGATGGCAAGAAGGTGACACTACTGTGTCATTTGGAAAATTTGCAGCAAAAGATTCTCTGAAATACTGGTTTCTTCACATAGTTTGCAAACTCTTAATGAGCATTTTGAATTTTGGTGGAAATTGTTTTTGAAGAATTTTTAATTGTAGCTTGGTTTTAAGTGTATATATGTTTTTGTTTGTGCTTTTAACTGTCTTCACTTTAAAATAATGCAATGTCCAATGAATTAGTAAGATAATTAATCAGGAATTAGAATATGAGGTCTTCCCACAGAGGTCTCCCTCCCTTACCTTAACCCACAAAAGTTTAATGTTATTTTTGCTCCGTGTCTTGCTGAGGAGCAGGAGTGAGAGCACACCTTGGCGAGCATCTGCCAGCCAGCTAAGGTTAACAGCCAGCCACCATGTAATAACTGATCATTGTGCTTTCACCTGCAGAACAGGTTGTTCCCAGTAACCAGGACTGCCAGTCAAGTTGTAATATTAAGGCTGTAAACGAAAACTTTTGCTTTAACTTCCAGCTGCCCTCCGAAAGCAACATGCAGCAGAATTGCACCTGGGAGACTTTCTTGTTTTCCTGCGTAGAGTTGTGTCTTCAAAAGCAATTCAGTCCAAGATGGCATCTCCAAAGTGGACAGAAGTCCTTCTTAACATTGCTTCCCGCCCTGTGGGCTCAGGTATGATTATATCAAAATGTACTCCACGGTTACTTTGCATTTCTGTAGTGCAGTTCCAAAAACTAAGCCCTGTTAGAACATGTATTACATAGTGAGCTCCTAGTGAACAGTGCAAACCAACTGCGGTATAGGTGTATGGGGGTTGCACTCTGGGGCACTGGGGGCATGGAACCAGGGGCAGGCCTGAAGCTGAAGTAATTTTAAGATTATTGACACGTTCTATCTTCAGGAGTTCCCTTGGTTGGCAATCTGAGGACTAGACTGCTTGCACTTCATGTACTAGAAGCTGTGTTACCTGCATGTGAATCTGGCGTTGAAGATGATCAGATGGCTCAGGTATTTATATTTTGTTATAAACCTTCATGTTTCCTCAAAAATCTCTTGAACTTCTAAATGCTGCATAGGTTTCAAAATCCAAATCTAACAAGGCTCAATGTAGTTATTTATTAATCTAAGAACACTAAATACTTTGATGTTTATACCTACAAAGCAAAGTAAAACAATAGAATGTTGCTGTTGTCCTCATGTTGGAGTTAAAATGATGTAAATTCTATCCCAATGCCCCAGGTTGTTGAACGATTGTTCTCACTTCTGTCTGACTGCATGTGGGAGAGTCCGATAGCCCAGGCCAAACATGCAATTCAAATAAAGGAGAAAGAGCAAGAAATGAAGCTCCAGGTAACAGTGCTCGTACTTTGTCTTGTGACTGAATGCAGCTGAATTACATTTACCACAAATGTTTTGTCCTATTTCTCGTAGAAGCAAGGAGAGTCTGAGGATGAAGATGAGAACCTTCCCATCCAGGAAGTGTCCTTTGATCCTGAGAAAGCTCAGTGCTGCATAGTGGAGAACGGGCAGATTCTAACTCATGGAAGTGGAGGCAAAGGATATGGCTTAGCTTCCACTGGAGTTACTTCTGGGTGTTACCAGTGGAAGGTAGGTTGCATAAATGTGTATTTCTTACCTTCTCTCTCATTGTTTTGGAAATATGCTATGTTTTATTAACAGCAACTGCCTGTGTTTTTCACTTATGGCACGATTCTTGAGTAAGTGGCAGTGTTAGTTTTATGGTTGGACTCAAAAATCGTAAGGATATTCTCCAACCTAAGTCATTCAGTGATTTTTCAGTGCCAAGGCAAGAGTTTTTGTCTGTTTTTGAGTGGTGGGATTTGAGTATTTCAGCACGCAGATTGGAGACTGTGAACATGTATTATATGTTATTAGAGATAATGGTAGTTGCCCCTAAGGTCCATAGTCAGCATGCATGTGCAGTTTTGCAAAACTTACTTAGATTAGTATGTAGATTTGGGATTTTTTTTTGTAGAAAAACATTTCACAAAGCATGTTGTTTTCCTGCAAAAAGACGCATGAGCCTGACTGACGAGAACAGTGTTAAATACATCATTTGGAGGGATTTTTAAATGGTTTTAGCATATGAACTTACTGTTTTTCTCATTAAAAGCTTCTGTGAAAAACAGTTAAAAGTAGACATACATATGTCTAAGGAATGTGTAAATATACATATGTGTAAGGAAGTTTTGCATTGCTTTGTTGTGTTAAAGTGTACATTCCTGATGTTTTTCCCTGTGTGTTTGTTTTGGCTGCTAGTTCTACATCGTGAAGGAGAACAGAGGCAATGAAGGCACTTGTGTGGGAGTGTCTCGCTGGCCCGTGCACGACTTCAACCATCGCACTACCTCAGATATGTGGCTCTACAGAGCCTACAGTGGCAACCTCTATCACAATGGGGAGCAGACTTTGACTCTGTCAAGCTTTACCCAAGGAGATTTCATTACATGTGTGTTAGATATGGAAGCAAGAACTATTTCCTTCAGTAAAAATGGAGAGGTATTTAACATAATTAGTTTTTTGGTGGGTTTTCTTGCAATGGTAATATGGCATGGATAAGCATGAGAGTTAAAACATTTGGCAGTTTCAGTACTTAGAAGATTTATAATGCAGACATAACTTTCTCATGTTTCATCTTTTTGCTTGTTAGGGTGTTCTAAGATTGAGGGGTTTTTGTTTTGCTTCTTCCCTAGGAGCCCAAACTAGCTTTTGAAGATGTGGATGCAGCTGAGTTATACCCTTGTGTTATGTTCTATAGCAGTAACCCAGGAGAGAAGGTAACTTAAATGTTCATCCGTGGAGGTGTACTGGTTTAGGCTGGTATAAAGTCAGTATTCATCAGAGCAGCCTGTATGGTGCTGCTTTGAATTACTGACCAAAACAGTGTTGCTAATACAGAGTGTTTTAATTATTGTAACCTATTGTAAATTTAAAATGTATTTTACTGTTTAGAATAGATTTAAAGGCTCCTACATAAAAAAATTCTATTCCCCAGAAATCAAGGAAAACGTAGTACTAGGATTTCTAGATAGTCTTGTGTGAGAAACCGTGAAATACGTTGTTTCAGCATCTTTGAGTCTGAAGGATGGAGGTTTTGCTCAGTGTTAAGGTGGATTTCCTAGGGATTCTGAAGGGAAAAAAAAGACAGTGCTGGTAATTATTTCTGTTCAGCAGGCAACTCCAGTATTTATAAGAAGAGCTTATTGAAGTACGTTGAGAAGATAATTTGTAACTGTTCTCTTCAAACAGGTGAAGATCTGTGACATGCAGATGCGGGGGACACCGAGAGATCTGCTGCCTGGTGATCCCATCTGCAGTCCTGTTGCTGCAGTGCTGGCAGAAGCCACGATCCAGCTCATTCGAATCCTGCATCGCACAGACCGCTGGACACACTGCATCAATAAAAAAATGATGGAAAGACTGAATAAAATCAAAACATGTCTTAAGGAAGCAGGTCAAAAACTGAAGAAAAGTCGCTCTGTTCAAAGCCGAGAAGAGAACGAGGTGAGAGAGGAGAAGGAGAACAAAGAGGAGGAGAAAAGCAAGCACAGCCGCCATGGCCTGGCAGAGCTCTCAGAGCTGCAGCTGAAGATGCTCTGTGTGGAGGTGTGGCCTGTCCTAGCTGTGATTGGTGGAGTGGATGCTGGGCTCAGAGTTGGAGGTCGATGTGTCCACAAGCAGACGGGCCGGCATGCCACCCTGCTGGGAGTGGTGAAGGAGGGCAGTACCTCTGCCAAGGTCCAGTGGGATGAAGCAGAGATTACGATCAGGTATGCCCATTCCTACACTTTTCGCTATCTAGTGGTAGTGGTTTGTGGTTGGAAATCCTCAGAAGAAACCTGTCCTTTATATTAGGGTCATGCTGATCAGTTACTTCAAGTGTAGACTTCAGTGGTATTGAAATTAATGCTGCCTTGGGGTAGTGTTCATTCATTCTGCCACCTGCCCTCGAGTGTTCAAGGCTCCTTTTCCCACCTGTCTTGCCCACAAGCCTTCAAAGGGAAAGCACCTGGAAGGAAGCTGAAATGAAGCTTCTCTGAGCTTCTTGGTGCTTTCACAAGAATTGCCTGTGTTTTTGTGTGGAAAAGATTTGATTAGCTTAACTTCTTCAACTTCTTCTGCCTATAGCTGAAGAAGTCTTCTGAAGAAATTGAGCAGTGATTTTGTATTTTTCTTTTCCCTGCCAGTTACAATGACATTCTGAAATAGCCGAGGTCACTTTGCTTTTCCAGCTGTTGCAGCATTATGTCTGTTTTGTCTTTGCAAAGGCTGTTGTCCCTTTGACTAGATGTACTGAAGTGCAGTTGATTTAGTTCTAGATATAAATTCTTTCAAGTATGCCCATGTGGACAGTGTAGCCTTAAAGTAAGAGTGCCCTTAAAATAATTTGAAGCTTTATTTGAGTGACGTGGAACAGCACTTGATCATAAGCAAGCTTTTGATAAAGCATTTAATTAGGTTCATTTTTCACCTTTTTAATTAAAACCAGGCTAAAGCTTGCTTTCATTTTTAAGTAGAAGTTTACATTGTAAGACGGGAAAACTTTTTGGGATAGTAAAAGGAAGATTTAAAAGTCATTTATCTGCTGGATGTATGAAAAATACAAGGTGTGTGAAAATACAGGTTGGTGAATTTTTGTCGTGCTTCAAGTGAAAATTAGTCCAGTATAACAGTCCTAAATAGTACAGAAAATATCACTGAATATAGATGGACAAGTAGATAAATGTGTCTGCTAGGTTTTCTGACCCGTGTTTTTCAAAGGCCACTGTCCTCACCAGGTGGTCTGTCCTGACACACCAGAGACAGAATTGGCCTGAGCTCTCAGTTAGTGTGCTTGTGGTGATGAATAGCTGAGGTCAATCAAAGCTTTTCCTTAATGTTTAAAAGTTTTCTTTATAAGCTTTTATACCTGTTAAGATTCAAGTATGATGATAATATTTACCTTCAGGTAGTTTTTCTTAATAAAAGTCTGTTACATATTTCTGATAAATAATATATCCAGAGCCTGTGTTAGCACAGAATGGATAGCTTCTGTGGGGCTCCTGGGTTTCAGTGCTTGTTGTGGAAAACCTGTGTATGCTTTGCATTTGCCTTGAAACCATATCTCCCTGTTTTCTGATCATAACCTCATTTTTCCCTGTTTGCATTTAATTTTTAGAATTGGTTTGTTTTATTAAATATATTCTACATCTTATTTGCCTACATTATTTCCTGAACTTTCCTCCTGTCTCTCCCTCACTTGCTTTTTCCTGTGTCATTCTGATCTTTATTAAAGCTTCCCAACTTTTTGGTCGCCTAGTGATACTCCATTGTATAATCTGGAGCCCTGTGAACCACTGCCTTTTGATGTTGCAAGATTTCGTGGGCTGACAGCTACTGTGTTGCTGGACCTTACCTATCTGACTGGCATTCATGAAGATACGGGAAAGCAGAGCACCAAGAGACATGAGAAAAAACACAGACATGAATCCGAAGATAAAGGGGAAATGGACCAGAAAATGGAGGGTGACATTGGATCAGATACACGATTAGGCCAAAGTGCTGATGATAACAAAGGACATGGTGCTACAACCTCTAAGTCGGAAAATGAAATTGTTTCCTTTTCCCTAGAACCATCAACACTAGGTATGGAATCCCAACACCAGCCTGCTGAAGGAAGAAAAAAGAATCACGAGCACACCCCACGAAGTCATGATATAGTGCAGTCAGAAATCCGAGCTGTGCAGCTGTCTTACCTTTATCTTGGTGCTATGAAGTCACTTAGTGTTCTTCTTAGTTGTAGTAAGTATGCTGAGCTGCTGTTAATCCCCAAAGTGCTGGCAGAGAACGGGCACAACTCTGACTGCGCGGGGTCCCCGGTGGTGCACGAGGACGTGGAGCTGCGCGCGGCGCTGCAGTTCCTGATGCGGCACATGGTGAAGCGCGCCGTCATGCGCTCGCCCATCAAGAGGGCGCTGGGGCTGGCGGACCTGGAGCGGGCACAGGCCATGATCTACAAATTGGTGGTTCATGGGCTGCTGGAGGACCAGTTTGGTGGGAGACTTAAACAAGGTACATTTTCGAAATGAGATTGAAATGAATAGTGACAATGATAATACAATTAGCATAGTCTTGTCGATTTGTAATGGTTGTACTTGGGGGGAATCGTAATCGGACGGAGAAATTTTACAGAACTCCCTTTACTGTTTTATAGGTATAGCACTGATATTTTTGCCTTATCTTAATAAAAAGTGAATGCATATCATTCAGAAATAAGAGTTATTAATGTCTTTAATTATCACTAAAAATGATCAACGCAGTATATACTTGTCAGAAGGATTTGCACTTCTTCTAAACCAACAATAAGAACCCCTTAAAAATGCTACTTGCACAGCTGAGTTAAAAATAGGTTTATAGTTAATCAGCTGTACTTTTATCTAAGACCTCTTCCCCTTTTCTCTGTTTTGGGAATAATCCAGGCTGTTACAACCATAAATCTGAATATAGTAATCTTTGGCATAAGTAAATGGCTTGTTTGCTATTTACCTTATATCACTGTGAGAACAGCAAGAGCTCCTGGATTGATTTCTTTAGTCAAGTCCATGAGTTAGTGGCAGAATCTGCACACCCCTTTCTTTGTCTGGGATGAATTCTAAATAACGATAGTTATTTTTGAAAGTTGAAAGTTTAGCCATGGGTACTGTTTTGATCTGCACAGTTATATTAATGTTGCTGTAACATCTTTATGTTTCTGTTGCAGAAGTGGAGCAACAAGTAGAAGAAGGTGATCAGTCTCAGCAAGCCCAAACACCAGTTACAACCAGCCCTTCTGCTTCTAGCACAACGTCTTTCATGAGCAGCTCTCTGGAGGATACCACCACTGCTACTACTCCAGTAACTGATACAGAAACAGTTCCAGCGTCAGAATCACCTGGTGTTATGCCTCTCAGTCTCCTGAGGTAAAATATCCTTTTAGCATGTATGGTTCTGTGAGTGTAAGGAACCAGTTGCATGGTTTATGTAGAATATATGTCTTTAGCTGCCTAAGGCCTTGAAAATGCTGCCAAGAACTGCCCCTTGCAGAGGGACACGGTTTAAATGTTGCTTTGCCTTGCAGGGTATGTGTTTTTTATTAGAAAGCTGTTAAGCTTTTGCTATACATTGTTTATAATGTAATATCTGAATTCTTTAAGAAGGAGAAAATGTTCTCCTTAAGTTGTTCTTCAGTTCTCATGTTTATTTGGTATAGTTTAAATTACAAATCTCTGAAATGAATTTTTAATGAACATTTGACTCAAACTAGAGTAGATCTTGGTAGGTAACATCCTGCAAAGCTAAGATCTTGTTTCAGCTTACCCTGGCATACTGAAATGGAGGATAAACTACTGAATTTGCAGAGGCAATTTGTGCTGTTGAAGGAAATCTGCTTTACTTTGCGTAGAATACTTTTCTAAGTTTATTAATCCATAGAAGTTTTGCAGACATCTTTTGATAAAAGCCAGAACAATGTCTTCATACTGTGACAGTGAACATCAAATACTTGTCTTAGTAAGTCAGCCTTAATTTATTAGTCAGCCTGAGTTCTGAACAAACCATGGAATTGGGAAAAGTATTTATTTATATTCTATCTCCTAGGAGGCTTCCTGGTCTCTGAGGGGTTTTTTTTTATGTCATGCTTAGAACTTAACTGTACAGATAAAGTTGGTAGGAATGAGCTGTTGCCTCAAAGTATGTGTTGTGTCTTACCCTTACTAAACTCAATAGCATCAAGTAGGATTTGCCAAGTGCACTCCAGTTGGATGTACTTCTTGTTTCAGACCTTTTTCAGCCTGGTTCTGGTCAGCCTAAATGTATATTGTTCTTTTTTTCAAGGCAAATGTTCTCCAGTTATCCTACTACAACTGTACTTCCAGCACGACGTGCTCAGACTCCTCCAATATCTTCTTTACCAACATCTCCTTCAGATGAAGTTGGAAGGAGACAAAGTTTGACCTCTCCAGATTCCCAGTCTGCAAGGCCTGCCAATCGCACAGGTAAACTTGTCAGTGGAGTAGAAATGGGGACAAGTTATTAGAGTTACAGGAGCTCAGGGGCCATGTTTTAAGAGATGGAAACCCAGCAGAGGTTCTTCTTGAGGCAAACTAACGTGCTAAGCATTGTTGAAAACCTTTTAATTGCTATTTTAGGAAAAAAAAAAATACATATTATATCGCTGTAGGCTTTATCAAGCAAACAAAATGAGTTTTTAAAAGCTGTGGATTAGATTCAAAAAAAGTAATGAAGTATAATGGATAAGTGCTTCAAAATGTTCATCTGCTTTGGGCTTGTTTACTTGATTGTGTGCTGCTGGTAAGTGCAGTAATTTTCTAGCTTTTGTTAGATCACATGCCACACAGAAAACAAGAATTGATGTATTTTGTGGTACATTCACCAGTACTTTTTATTCTTACCCTTGTGTCTGTGCTATTAATTTAGGGCGTTTAGTGGTTCATGTGTTGCATAGCTTATGATCTCCTCAGTTTCATGTCTCTTTTTTTTTTCCTTTTGATTTAATGGTGAGACTTGCTTCTAGTTGCGATAGTGTCTTTACAAGAGTATTTGTTTGTTAGTGCGTTTTTGTCTTCACTGCTTAGACATCACTTTTATGGCAAGTCAGAAAGAAACTGCAGGTTTGGGGCAGTAACTGACCTCTTCAGAATCCTTTGAAGGATTCTGCACAGAAACACAGCCATCATCCACGAAGAGGCTTTTCAGATGCATTCTGAGTTCAGCTGGGGTCTTTTTCTGTACCTTAAGAGGAATGTATAATGATCTCATCATTTGGGAATCTCGATGATTTGGACAAAGATAACTTTATCTAGGCTACTTAAATATAGATCAAATAGATAATTTGATACAGTTCAAAATGAAAACAACAGAAATTGCTTAAATAGTTCTTTGTATATCATCAGTATCCTACTTGATCAAACAGAGTCAGTCAACATAATCTGTGTTACAAAGAAGAATGAACTCCATCTGGTTTTGTTACAGAAAGTATCTTACTTTGTGGAAAGTAATTGAGAGAAAAGTTGAGAGTAAAATTATTTCCTTAGTTCAAGCTGATATATCAAAGTAAGGTGTAATAAAGTAACACTAGAGAAAGATTTATGTGCTTTACAGTTATCATTTTTTGTCTTTTAAGCTTTGTCTGATCCAAGCAGCCGACTTTCAACATCCCCTCCTCCTCCTGCCATTGCTGTTCCCTTGCTAGAAATGGGGTTCTCCCTCAGGCAGATTGCAAAAGCTATGGAAGCTACAGGTAATCTATAGCTATAATATCTATTTAACTGAAAGATTGGATACACGTGAAACACTTGTTTTCCAGTAGAATACTTAATTTTTAAGTTCTGTAACTATTTCTGTGGAAAAACAGATGGCTTTTTCTGTAACCATCAGTGGTAAAATACAGTTCCAAAGCGTGGTTTTCCTGCTTTCAGGTGCCAGAGGAGAAGCAGATGCACAGAACATCACAGTGCTGGCCATGTGGATGATTGAGCACCCTGGAAATGAAGATGATGAAGAGTCTCAGTCCGAGGGGACTGCAGAGCCACGGCATGGAGCAATCGTCTCTGGCAGTGGTGGGAAATCTGGGGATCATTGCTATTTGCAGTCTCCAGGTGATATCCCTTCTGCTGATGCCCCTGAAATGGAGGAAGGCTTTAGTGAGAGGTAGAAGAATTTTCTTGTAATTGCTTGTAATCTCTTCCTGAAACTGGAAATCTCACAAATTCATTGTTACTGACAGAGAGTTACTTTGTAATGCAGCTTTTGAATTTTGTTACAGCATGAGCAGAAGCAAAGATGCAATTAAATTAGGTGTACATGGTACATTTATTTTCCTGTACTGTTTGCATGCAGACCTGGGGAAGAATGTAACTGAGCATGTTTTCTTCTCAACAAAAAAAAAA
>VZRH01004133.1:62264-123878 GCA_013397555.1 Urocynchramus pylzowi | reverse complement strand
AAAAGGAACTAGACATTTTTTTTTCTCAAAAAAAAAAAAAAAAAAAAAAGAAAAGAATGAAAAAAATGAGGGCTAATAGTTGTATTTTAACTAAAAGACCAAGTAATAAAGCAAAATTCCATTAAATTCATGTTTTGCCAAATTCACGTGTAGGCCAAAGGCAAATTGACTCAGTCAGCAACAACAGAGATGATTTTATTTCTTCACAAGAGGAGAAAAAACTACTTCAAGCTGATTAATTAACTATTCAAGCTACTAATTAACCTTGTATAAAATGAGTGCTCTCTCAAAATTTCTGCTGTGCTTAGGCACTCTGGAAGATCAAATAGGTGTTGACTTTGCTGCATCTGATTTGTTTGAGGTAACTCTTACAGTCAAAACTGTAATATATACTCTTTAGTATATATATATGTATATATATACAAAACAGTATATATTATACATGCTCCTTGAAACTGAAGATTATTGAACTCCTTTTTTTTTCTTCCATTAAAGAAAGGAAAAAATATGCTAATAAATATGACTTAGTTACTGTATGTGGTTGTTTGAAACTTGCTTTAATTGACCTGTAAATTCCAAATTCCTGCAGCCCTGATAATCTGGACCATGTGGATAATGCAGCTGCAGCGAGTGGCCCTCCCTCTCGAAGTCGCTCAGCTGTCACACGGAGGCACAAATTTGATTTAGCTGCCCGAACGTTGCTGGCACGTGCTGGTAAGGGACTGCAAGAATTCCAAGGGCTTTGCTTATCCTGGAAATGAATAGGAAGGGGACTGGGACTTTGAATGACGTTTAGAAAACTCCTTCTCGTATGTGTGCCAGTGTATATTTAAGAGTTTTATGTGGTGATAAATAGATTGTTTAGCAGAAGAGTTAAAACAGTAAGGAAAGTGGAAGTACAGCCAGTTGTCTGCCATGGAAAATAAAAGTCCTGCTTTCCTGTTTCTCTTTTCCCACCTTGAGCGGGATTGTACCGCTCAGTGCAGGCCCACAGGAACCAGAGCCGCAGGGAAGGGATCTCCTTGCAGCAAGATCCAGGGGCACTGTATGACTTCAACTTGGATGAGGAGTTGGAGATTGACCTTGATGATGAAGCAATGGAAGCTATGTTTGGGCAAGACCTGGCTAGTGATAATGATATTCTGGGAATGTGGATCCCAGAGGTACTGGATTGGCCTACCTGGGTGTGTGTGACTGCAGCAGGGGCTGCTTTAATTTACTGCTTTTTGCATGCTTCTATTTTCAAGTTTAAAGTAACCTGTGTATGTTTAGAGCTTCTTTGAAGGTATCTTACTGAGTGCCAGCAGTGCTTAAAATAGTCTTGTATTCTGTAGCATCGCTTCTAGATTAAGAATAGTGATTTCTTGTGCTTCTTGCTCTGCACTTGCACATGTAGTTTTCTTCTCCCTCCCCTGATAGACGAGAACAGAACTCATAGTTGTTCTGATAATACCAATTAGAAATCAAGTAGTTGTTCCCAGATGGTTTAGCTGTGTGAGATAATAAGCGCAGTTATAAATGTTTCTTCTCCTGCTACTGCTAATAGTATCTAATCCCTAGAAACATAATTTTCACTTCAGTCAGTTTTTCTTGTGTTGTGTAGTCCATTCTCTGGGAAGGATGTGGTGACAGTCCTCACTGAATTTTTCTGTAGAGCATTAAATAAACTGCTGAGGTGGAAAAAAAAGATAATAACAGCACTTGGTTAATCTTTGGATTATCCATGTCAGATTAGACAATCAACCCATAAGACTCAGCTTTCCATCTCCTAGTTAAGATGCTACCTAGCTTTGATATGGAAGCAAGTTGCAGGGTGCATATTGAATTTTTCAGAGCATTTTTGTCACTGAAACATCTCAATGAAATTACTGACTTAAGACAGAAGTGTAATTATGAAAAATGGACTTCAAAATTGGGATAAGACCTTAATATTTGCTGACACAAATGGTAATTTTTGTTTCCCTGTAAATGTAAAATCTGCTTGTCTGAAAGCAAAAAAGGATTCTTTTCCTTGTTAGCTGTAGTTTCAGACAAGTTCTGAGGAGAACCAGATAGGGACAGTGTTGAATGTGATAGTGTTACAGATGAAAAGTTACACTGTCGAGAGTTCCTGAGTCAATCTGACATGAAATAGGAAATTGGCTTCTCGGAAACTTTATTTCCAAATGTTTTTCCTGTTCTGAGATGGTCTTCATTATGCCATAAATTGTATGTTTCTGCTTTACTTTTGTACAAGTCAAGCAAATAAATATCACTCAGTGACAGAAATGTGCAGGGACGCCCACCTAACGATATTGGCATGTTTTATATCTAAGGTGCAGATACTTATTCTGTACAAATAACATGTGAGAATCTTGCTGTGCAGCATGTCTGTGAATCTGAAGATAGAGAAGAAGTGGTGGTTTGTGAGCTGTGTGAATCCAGCGTGGTCAGCTTCAACCAGCACATGAAGAGGAACCACCCTGGCTGCGGGCGCAGTGCCAACCGCCAGGGCTACCGCAGCAACGGCTCCTATGTGGACGGCTGGTTCGGGGGGGAGTGTGGCAGTGGGAACCCCTACTACCTCCTGTGTGGCATCTGCAGGGAGAAATACCTGGCCCTCAAGAGCAAATCTAAAATATCAGCCTCGGAAAGGTACAGAAATAGGAGGCATGTTTTCCTTTTTCTAAAGGAAACTAAACATGGTTATGAGCCTTCAGCATTTTAAGGATTTGATGTAAGAGAGAGGAATTCCTAGCAGGATTTTCTGATACTTAAAATAATTCTCTGTATTTGACAGATGCATATTTAGAAAAAAGAGATGGCTTTAATATTTCTGGTTTCAAAGTTAAGAACAAGGAATAATTTCTTGGGATTTTGCCTCCTTCTTAGTGGCTTTTGAAAACTCTTAATCAATTTTGTCTGACATTTCCAGTATTTTTTCTATGGACTTTTTATACATTAGTACTGCGAAGTGCTTCCCCCCTCCACACACTCTTTCAGAAGCCATTTTATGTTTCTCTGTTACTAGGCATTTCTGGAATCATTCATAAATACATGTAGACCTAACAGTAAAGTTAGACTGAAAAGGGAACCAAATTTAAAATTGTTATGCATATTTATAAAATTTTAGAGCCACTCAGTAACTTTCTTTGTTATTTTTTCATACAGGTACAAAGGCCAGGCTCCTGATCTAATAGGTAAACAAGACAGTGTCTATGAAGGTATGTTTTAAGTTGCACGGGGTTTTGTTTCTTTAAAAGGTACTTACATGCAAATAAACCTGAAGATGTATTTTAAAATCTCTTCCAGTTAGATACAGTATTTTAGTTTTGGGGATTTATTTAGTTCAAATCAGAAAAAAAACAGCAACAAAAAAAAAAAAAAGTGAATTTTTTTTCCCTGTCTTTCCACTGTAAGCAGCTGAAAGGGCAGACACTTAACTTGGGGTTTATAAGGTCTTGTGAAGAGATGTTCCATCCAGAACTGCAGATTGAAAATCTTATGTTCAAGTATCTTTCTTCAGCTGCCTTTGTGGGAGAAATTAATTAGTGTAAGTTAATGTCCCAAAAGTCTGCCGTTAGTCTTGTTCTTAATTTTTCTCCCTTTGTCTATACTGACAACAGTATAGAGCTTTGTCTATACTGAGGATGGCTTTCACTTTAAACAGATTATTTCTGATGTGTGTAGAAAACCTTTCTTTTTCTTGGTTCTGTGATTCTGGTCCGTTCTGTAGCTCCTATAATCACAGCTGTGTGATTTACCACATTTGTTTATTTGAGACTAAATGAGTGCTGCAGTACTTAGGGCAAGTCTGTCTGCTGTAGATCAAAGGTGTTCTGATTCTACTGTGTGTGGAGTGAGCCAGAGCAAAGAGATCAGTACATATAAGCTGACTTGTGTGTAAATGGTTGGCAAGTGCCTCACTGAATTGCAGTTAAAGTGGTTTTTCTTTGTTGTTGGGGTTTTTTTTAATTCCCTGGAAATGAAAAGCAAAAGCCTGGGTGTTCAGTTGTAACCCATGAGCTGATACGTGCTTTTTTGATAAACTTGAAGACCAGAAATTTCTAACATCTGTCTTTACCGTTCAGTCATTTGAAATATTATGCACTTGTTACCGTGATTTAAAGCATAACTGAGTACTTGCACTTTTCACCGTACCCTAGGTTTTGGAGCTGTCTTGTGCTGTATGTGATGACCCCTAATGTCTGTGTTTTTAAAGAGCAGCTAGTTTGATACTTCAGGGAATCTTCCATAAAACTTTTGTGCAGTGTAAATATCAAGTTGAATAGAGAGGGCCAAGAACAGGATTTTTTTTTTTTTTTCTGATTTACTTTGTTGTGTCTGTGTCAACATCAGAAGCTGAGTTTTTAATTGTGCTGTGCTGTACATTATGATACACATTTCATACAGTCTACTGTTTGGTTTTTTTAATTAATTGAAATTATTAAATACTTGAGCTTTTGTAACCAATTCTAATTATATTTCTCCAATTCTAGAAGACTGGGACATGTTAGATGTGGATGAAGATGAAAAGCTGACAGGAGAAGAGGAGTTTGAACTATTGGCTGGGCCTCTTGGGTTAAATGATCGACGCATTGTACCTGAACCCGTTCAGTTCCCTGACAGTGACCCTCTGGGTGCTTCAGTTGCAATGGTGACAGCCACCAACAGTATGGAAGAAACACTGATGCAAATAGGTACATTTGAAATCCATTTGATTTAAAGAAAGAATGAAGATAATAACAGCAGCAGCAGCAACAGCAATAATGATAACTGCTATCACCACCTCTCCTCCCCTTTTTAGTTTTTCTAGAGGCAAGGCAGGAACATCCTGACAGTATTTCCTGCCTGCCACCATGAGGAAGTGGAGACTGGCTCTGAATTGTCCTTTTATCACAGGGAAATTAGAGAGAGGAGTGTGAGGCATTATGAATTGACAGAAGGATTGAATTTTGCCAATGAAACCTGTGACTATAGTCAAACAGTAGATGCCAGTAACATGTTTTGCAGAAACCAATGAATGGATTTAAGTTGGGACATAAGAATAGTCCCCTCTGATGGAAGAGGGAATCAGAGGAATTAAGATTGAGTATGTCAGATTGTGTTCATGTCTCCTTGAAAATAAGGACCAATTAAATTATGGAGTGTATTTCAGGAGTGTATTTTCCTCTCGGTAATTATTATTGTAGTTCTGTATGTATGAAATACTGAAAAATTAGTTACTTAGGCCAACTTTGCTTCTGTGCTTATTACATGTTTTGCTTTTCTTTAAACACTAATGCAAATCATCGTTATTTCCAAGGTTGTCACGGCTCAATAGAAAAAAGTTCTTCTGGCAGGATAACCTTAGGAGAACAAGCAGCTGCCCTGGTAAATCCACATGACCGTGTCATGGCTCTCAGAAGAGTGACAGCTGCTGCCCAAGTGCTCCTGGCAAGAACAATGGTCATGAGAGCACTCTCACTTCTGTCTGTCAGGTTGGTGGCATCTTTGGCAACGCTTGCACCTTTCCTTTTGTGACCAGTTAGCCAGTTCTGTTTGATAACGATGCAATTTTGAGCTAATTGGGGAAGCAATTCTTGTGTCTGCACTTACGTAACAGTGCTAAGAGAAAAAGTTCTTTTGATGTTGTTCTTTTTGAACTAGGGGGTTTTATATCCATTTATATCCACAGTGGTTCCAGTTGTAGCCTGGCAGCTGGCCTTGAATCCCTGGGATTGACAGACATCCGCACCTTGGTTCGTTTGATGTGCCTGGCAGCAGCGGGGAGGGCAGGCCTGTCCACAAGCCCATCCACAGTGTCCAGCTCCATGGAGAGATCCAGGGGCATCCACAGCAAAACCAGCAAGCCCATCTCTTGCCTTGCCTACCTGAGCACTGCAGTTGGCTGCTTGGCATCAAACACTCCTAGTGCTGCAAAGCTGCTGGTGCAGTTATGTACACAGGTAGGACTTCAGTACTTACTTGAGACTACTACGATTACTTGTGCTTTTACCTTCTCAACTGGGGTGAGACTGCTCTCAGTTTGAGAATCTCCTTAGAGTCCTTTTTTATGGCTTTGCACAGGGGTATGTTTGATTGCTGGTACAAATGAAGTAACTGTATGTGTCTTTGCTGAGTATTCTTTTCAAGTGGGGAAAATGGATGTGCTTTTTCTGTTCAAAGGGTTTTCTTTTAAGGTTTTGGTTTTTTAATTGAGTCAATTCTATGCAGAGAACAGAAAAATAAAAGGAAAACCTGTAAAACTAAGCACAATTTATGCAACTGAAAATGTTTCTAAATTTGGTAGTTCTGTTTGTTCTGATTATTTATCATCAGTTATTTCTTTTCAGAATTTGATTTCTGCAGCAACTGGTGTGAACTTGACAACAGTCGATGATCCAATTCAGAGAAAATTTTTACCAAGTTTTTTAAGAGGAATTGCAGAAGAAAACAAACTTGTCACATCTCCAAATTTTGTGGTTACTCAAGCACTAGTAGCATTGTTGGCTGACAAAGGGGCCAAACTGAGGCCAAACTATGATAAAGCTGAAATTGAAAAGAAAGGTATGATACAGCTTTGTTTTTAAATATTAATCATTAGATCTTCAGTTCTTCATTTGTGTATGTAAGGGAGAGACTTGCTAGAATAATCTATAAATAGATACACTCTTAAAAATGGACAAAATTTGCTTTGATCAAAGGAATGTTATGGTTTATGATACATATTTTACTTAGAAATATGGTCTTATTCTGTAATTGCATCTTTCACCACTTTAAAATGCAGTCTGAACTTGTGTGCATTCAAAGCCATAGAACTGAGACATTGAACCTGGTTGTGCCTCCTGATGAAATTAAGGAAGGTCACAGCTGATTACCACTACCCAAGTACTGTCCTATGTCTGAGGCAGAAATATGTGCTGCCTGTCCTCTGAGGTCAGGGAGCCAGAAAACAGCAGCTGTGCCCCCCGCCCCAGGCTGGTGCTGGGATAGAGAGGGAGGGACAGGGCAGTGACAGTGGCAGGTCTCTGTCAGAGGAGGCTTTTCCCCTTTAGAAAGCACATGCTCTTCGACCAGCCCCCATTTTCATATCATGGGAATAAGGCTATTTGGAATTCTGTTCTTCCTCTTTTTACTGTAGTTCACATGATTGCAATGTTGTGTTAAGATGCTTGTTAATCTCTTTTTGGAAATGCTGGCTGTTGCTGCGTTCACTCATGTAGGCATCATCTCACTGTTTTGTCTAAGCAGGTTTAATTGCCCATTTGTATGCCCATCCTTGCTATGATCCCTCTGCTGTAGGCCCTCTGGAGCTGGCGAACGCGCTGGCCGCGTGCTGCCTGTCGTCGCGCCTGTCGTCGCAGCACCGGCAGTGGGCGGCGCAGCAGCTGGTGCGCACGCTGGCCGCGCACGACCGCGACAACCAGAGCGCGCCGCAGACCCTCGCCGACATGGGCGGGGACCTGCGCAAGTGCTCCTTCATCAAGCTCGAGGCTCACCAGAACAGGGTAAGCACCCGCTGCCCTGCTCCCTTTGGCAGAGCACAGAGGAGGATAGTGTCCTTTTGCAGTTACACTGACTGAAATGATTTCCCACGGGAAGTAATTTTTTGGAGATAAAGTTGATGCTTGATGTAAGTTGTGCGCCTCTGATGCACAAAAACGTTCAGCTTCTTTGAGGCTTCAGTTAAGAGGGTCATGAAAATGTTGTTGTGATATATAAAGTCAGCAGAATCACTCTGAATATTTCCTTAGATCTTAACCGGTATTAATTTCTCTGACATAATAGTTAACCTATTTGGGCAGTATTCTGGGCAATAGCAGCTAGTGGAGCATGTATGAAGTCTGGCGTCCCTGTCAAGCCTGCTTAATTGCATTAAATAATGCTATAAAAGTGGCAAAATAAGTCTAGTTTGGTCGTTACGGGGTGTTTCAATCACTGTCTCATTGGTTAGCGTGTGCTTAACATTAGTGAGCAAACATACCCAAGTTGTAAATTGCAGTTTTGCCATGGTTGTTTTGGTATTTGTAGGTCATGACGTGTGTTTGGTGCAATAAAAAGGGACTTTTGGCAACAAGTGGGAATGATGGCACCATCAGAGTGTGGAATGTGACAAAGAAGCAATATTCATTGCAACAGACCTGTGTGCTCAACAAGCTGTAAGTTGATTCTTTACAACAGCCAGATATTTAATTTGAGCTGTAATTCTCTCATTTGTTTTCTGTTGCTGTCTTTATGGCATGCAAAATAAATTAAATAGGTTTAAACTGAAAACTGAACTTAAATATCAACCTGGTAAGAGTCTCTATGAAGAGATCGTGTCAATGCTGTTTAAAAACATCCTTATTTAATTGATATAAGGAGAAATGGGTAAAATAAAAATGGTATGGGACTGTCATGTAGCAGGAAAGTGAGTATCCCTTCACTGGGTTCCTCAGAACCAGCATATAACATGATTATTGCAAGTCATTGATTCAAGTGTGAAAAAAGAATTCTGACTTCTGAGATACAGCAACTAAATCTAATTCTACGTGAGTTCTTGGAAGTACTTTTTATTGTCATTTGGGTGTGTCCAGAAAAGAAGAAAGCAAACAGAAAGATAAAAATTTAATTCTTTAGTGAAGCATTGTTGAACTTGGAAGAATGAAGAAGTAATAGAGAACTATTAGGTTGTTTTGTGACCATTTTTTAGTGGATGGCTTAGCTCTTGTTTGCTTGCTGGTGTTGGACGTGGCCTTAAAAGAAACAACCAGAATGATATAACAGTCTTATATCCTTCATTTTACTGCTTTTACTAAAAGCAGTAAAAAAAGATGGCTGTAGTGTATGATTTTAAGGGCAATTAAAGGTATCTGTTACAGTTAGGCAAAGCAGACTTTAAAATGGAGTTTTAGAGTAGTGTAACAAGATTGTAACAGGAGGAAGAGTTTAAAGTAGAATTGATACTAAGATGTGCCTCTTTTATTTCTTGTCCATGCTATTGTTTCATTTCATGACTTCCCAGAAAATTTTGCCTTTGCTGAAGATGTTAAATTTGAGACTAAATGGGTGAAGAGTTTCCATTTGAAACCTAATTTGAAATTTCTGGGAAATAAGTAGTATCTCATCCTGTAATTTGATGTGGTTTTTGAGGGAATGTAGTACTGTGAGCAGGAAAATGTTTTATGTAAATCTGCTGCAATGGCAGGACTCGAGGTTCTAGCTCAGTTATTTTATGAGTTCTAGGTTTTCCTGTCTGCTTAAAGGAAATGCCATCTTAATTTCATTCTTTCATTCTGTTACAGAGAGGGTGACTCTGAAGAAGGTCTGGGGTCACCCAGTGACCTTAGTTTATCTCTTGTCTGTTGGAGTATCAGTGGCAAGTACCTGGCTGGAGCTACAGAAAAGATGGTGAACATCTGGCAAGTCAATGGTACGCCCTGAGCTGCCTCTGGGCGCTTCCTGGCCCAGTATACAGAAATATGGGGAGCTGCCAAGTCACTGCACATTGGTTTACCCCAGCGTTTAACTGTCCACTTTAAATGCCTCCCATCTCCCACAGTGTCTTGTGAACATGTTTACTTTGAGAAAGGCACTAACCCCAAGAGGATGTGTGATACGCGTCTTTGAGAGGAAGACTTAATCTCTGTAATTTGTAAACTTCATTCTGTTGCTTTACACTCACAAAAGTCACTATCTATCACCTATGGTAATAGGTAGTCCCCAAGAAAAGTATAAATTTACTGGGTACTGAAGAATTCAGCTTCCTTCCTTAACAAAACTACCTAAATTGAATGATAATTGAGATTTGTTGCCTAGATTTCGTGTCTGCATAGATTAGTGAGCCATTGCTATGTATTCTTGTAACTCAGGTGAATATGTAGTATGTCCTAGCTCTCAATAAGATCTCTTGATTATTTTTCCCATGGAAAAAAAATACTTTCCCATGGGAAGTATTATTGTCTTCTTTTCTTTATGAAGATGAAGTAGTTTGAACAGACTTTTTGATCTCCTAGGAGGAAAAGGCTTATTGGATCTTCAGTCTCACTGGGTATCTGCTCTAGCTTGGCCAGAAGAAGGGCCAGCTGCAGCATGGACAGGAGATGCTCCAGAATTGTTGTTAATTGGGCGCATGGATGGATCTCTGGCTCTTATTGAAGTTGTGGATATTTCAGCCATGCACCGGCTGGAACTGGAACACTGCTACAGAAAGGATGGTAAGAGACTGCATCAGTATTTGAAAGTAAAATTGTGAACACACTCCCACTTTTCATTAAGGAAGTAGATAATAATTTTTGGTTATTGTTCATGGGATATGATTTCTGGTTCATGGGAGGAGAAAAATCTGTGGGATCTCCATCTGCACCTTGATTCCCCCACAGCTGAGGCAAACAGTGTGTAGTAATCTGGTAAAATCCTGCCATTCCTTACCATTGTGGACAAACAGTAGAGATCCCCTGCAGTGTGTGCTCTGTCTGCAGATAGCCTGCACAGTGTCATTTGAATTCCTCAATGATTGCCATTTTTCCTTTATAGCTTCAGTCCCAAAGGACATCAAGTAGCAGATTTTTGGTAGTATTGTGTGGTTTTGCATCTGGCTTCTTCAGGAAGCCTACAGAATCAAGTGAAGCAATATCTACTTTCTAGGGGGAGGCAAGTTGTTTTCAGAGCATTTTTTAGAAGCCTATCTCAGATACATGTGTAAGATTCAGTCTGCCCTTTTCCTTTTACCTGGTATAGTTCTTTTTACTATGCCAGGAATATAAATTCAATTATTTTCATAAAAAGAAGAATGAGAAAACTATAGTGCACAATAGTCTCAACAGCTGTCATTAGTGACACTTAGTTTTATCTTTATCATATGAATTCAGGAAAATTTTCAGACCAGAATATGTTAAGTGACCTTGGTGGTGGTGGACATTGTTATGCACTTCATAGTTCAGACAACTGCAATGCAAAAACCTCTTTGGTTAGGAGTGAAGTTCAGTTTAGTTCAATGAATGTTTGTGTTGTCTGTTCATGCAGTGTCTGTCACATGCCTGGCCTGGTTTAGTGAAGACAGACCATTTGCTGTTGGCTATTCAGATGGAAAATTGCTCCTAGGAACAAAGGAACCAACTGAGAAAGGAGGAGTCGTTCTCATTGATGCACATAAGGTAGAGCTGGTTTTTCTTAAACTGATGTAGACCTTTTGTTGGTAAAAATTTTACTTGTAGGTAAAATCTGTTTAAGCTGTTCTCTCTATTTGAAAGCTATTAATGAAGACAAGTGCATGTTATTTTAAAAATTCACACCTGTTTCTGATACACATATTAGCTTAATGTACTCTAAAGGAGCAGTCTACCAAATGCAAAAAAAAGAAAAGGGAAGATAAACTTGATATACCCTCTTTGCTATCAGACACTGTGAAGTGTATGTACATACAGTGACGGAAGTGAATTAAGCACACAGCTGTGCATTGACTGGATTTAAAAGACTAATGGTTTTACTTGGTAAGAGTACTCATAATAAATTTTAATTTTGATTACGTCACATGTTTTTGTTTAGCTTCCTGTGCAAAGCCAAAAGGTGTTTTTCTAAATATGCAGTTGCAAAGGTTTAGAACCTTTGCTTGGCCAGAATGTAATAATGAGTCATTAGTAGTCCATTAATTATTTGTTAAGCTGAGAGCAGAATTCCTAAAGTAGTAAGAGCATCTTGATTGCTTCCAAGAGGTGCTCTGGTTGTGTGAAGCAGGGCAGTCCCACACTATGGCAATAAATCTGTACCTGCCTTCTTGCTCAGACTCAAAGCTACTTCTGGGGAAAAATAGTCAAGAAGAGTTTGCAGTAAAAAGAAAACATCTTTTTCTATGTTTCCCATTTAGTTTCTTTCAGCAAACTTTTTGAAGTCTTTTTAATTTGATAGTTCTGAAATGTAGCATTACGACTTCATAATTGCAACTCGCTATCTGTGATTTACGTGTGAGTAAAATACTTTTGTTATTAGTAATTAAAAGTGACATTAGCTCTGAGAGTTAAATTTCCTCCTGTGTTACTTCATCCCAGCTTTTCATTTTTTTAAATCCAACAGGATACGGTTGTTAGTATGAAGTGGGATCCAACTGGTAAGATTCTACTGACCTGTGCCAAAGAGGAAACAGTGAAGCTCTGGGGGTGTCTGGGAGGGTGCTGGAGGCGCCTGCACTCCCTGTCCCACCCAGCCCTGGTGAATGGCATTGCCTGGTGTGCTCTGCCAGGGAAAGGACCCAAGGCCCAGCTTCTGCTAGCTACGTAAGTCATTGTTTTGTTGTTGTTTCTGTAGCTCTTTTGCAGGAGTTTTCTACCAGTCTCTGGTATCTGTAGCAAAGAAAAGGGTTTGGTTTTTTAAAAATAGTATTCCTTCAGTAAGTTAGTTGTCATGAGATTCGTGAAGTTCCAGAATTGAAATAAAAAGAGTAACCTGGTTATGTTACCAGCTGTTTTCTCCATGACCTGTGGGTGGTAGTCCTGCTTGGAATTTTTTTTGCTTCATCCAATTTTTTTTTTTTTGAGAATATGTTGTTAGTAGAAATGGAAAAGCTACAGTGTGTGAGGAATAGGAAAAAAATGCATTTACCCATTGGGAACGGGCCTTTCTACTTTAGATCGATTGATGCCGTGTGGTTTTATAGGAAGGTCATGAAAACTATGGTATGTAAGTTAATACCAGAGCCCTGATATTTTGTTAGTTAATATCTTTATTTTGTTTTTCTAATGTCACTTGACATGCTTTAGGGGATGCCACAATGGTTTGGTGTGTGTCTGGACTGTTCCCCAGGATATCATATTCACATTGCAGTCCAGCTCAGCTTGCTCAGAAGGATGGTGGGAGCAAGAAACAAGTGCCAAGGTAAAAGAATGAAATTTGGCGTGTAAGAAATTCTTTTTGCTCATTGGGAAGTTGAAAGAGGAGAAGAATATGAGTGAGTTACTTGAATCTCAAAGTTTCCTGAGAGAAGAAGTTTGCTAAAAAAAATTTACGGTGCATTTGTGTATGTGTAGGCATTTTTTCAGAACAGGAAATTGAAAACTTTATTTAAGATTAAGGCTGAAGATTATATTTCGATCTGTTTTCTTTCCTTTAAAAATTGATCAGTTTATCCTAAAATTTAGTGAGAGTTCAAAGTTTTTTGTAGATAAAGAGCGAAGATTATTTTCACCTACATAAATTGTAATGTGGTCTTTGATGTTGATGGCATTTTGTAAGGGGAGCAAAGCTGATAATGTGATCAAGTTATCTATAAAATATTGTCATTGGCCTGGGTGTTTTTAAATTATTTAGTGGAACTTTGCCATCTGTGTGGATGATCACTATTTATTGCAGAATACTGACATGTCATGCTATTTCCTGGAAGTAGTGCAGTGTTCCCTAAGTTTGTGGTTGCTTGCAGGATGGATACAGGAAGGCAGTGGAAGTGAAGTGTGTGTTCCAGCTGAGAGGACACATCACTCCTGTCCGCACTGTTGCTTTCAGCCCTGATGGGCTGGCACTGGTGTCTGGGGGCCTCGGTGGCCTCATGAATATCTGGTCTTTACGGGTAAGATCATCTTCGGTGTGGCTTGATTCTCATTCTTAGTAAGAGTATCTGAAATGGTCAAAGTATCAGACCACCTTCCTCCCCACCACATGTTAGATACATTAGGGAAAGCGTGGTATAAAATAGTGTTATAACATCATAAACAATAAAATATAGATTGAAATTGTACTTAGCATTGAAGTACTTTATGGTTCAGTATTGATTGATTCTGTAGGATTGGTCATGTTAGTTAGGCTTTGCAGAACCAGCCACTTCTGTTATAGTTAAGAACAATGTTCTCTTATGTTGAGGATTCTAATTTAAAGAGCTAGATAATGTGGATTATTAAACACTTTGAAATCCTTAGTTATATTATCTCCTTAATATGATAAAAATGAGGGCTTTCTGCTTAAGCAGTTCAGTTTTTAAGTAGTTATTGAAAGCTTATGAGAGTATCATCCCTTAGGAATGTGTATGCACTTGAACAGAACTGTAGCTCTTTGTGCACCTGTCCTCCAACCCCTTCTCTCCGTAGGACGGTTCAGTATTGCAGAGTGTTGTGATAGGGTCTGGAGCTATCCAGACTGCAGTGTGGATCCCTGAGGTTGGAGTTGCTGCCTGCTCTAACAGATCAAAGGTGAGACAGAAATGTTTGAACCTGTGTGTTTTCTGGCCCCTATGGAAACCAAGATGGTTGGTGATAAATCAGTGGAGCTGAATGATCCTGCTTTGTGGATTTTTAATTTCTAACATGAGTAATGTGACTGCTGTTGAACAGGACGTGCTGGTGGTGAACTGCACCTCGGAGTGGATCTCTTCCAATCACGTGCTGGCGACCTGCAGGACTGCCCTGAAGCAGCAGGGAGTTCTGGGCCTGAACATGGCTCCGTGCATGCGAGCGTTCCTGGAGCGCCTGCCCGTGATGCTGCAGGAGCAGTATGCCTATGAAAAGGTGTGAGAAATACAAGTGTTCATTAGCATTCATGGCTGACATGAGTTCACTGATTAGATCTCAGCTGGTTTCAGTCTTTCGCCAGATAACCCAGAAGACTTTCCTACATTCTGCTTGAAATGTCTTTCACTGTTCTCAAAGCTAGTAGTCTCTTAATTTGAAAATGTTTAAAATATTAGAAAAACTTTGATTAAACATGGAGGAAGCTGCTGTTCTACAGGACTAGCTTTTAAGGACTTTTATTTTGAAGTGGTTGGTGTATGTTTCTAACTGGGTGTTCCCTTTTCCTCCCTGCTGTCCTGCAGCCCCATGTGGTGTGTGGGGACCAGCTGGTTCACAGCCCCTACATGCAGTGCTTGGCATCCCTGGCCGTGGGGCTGCACCTGGACCAGCTGCTCTGCAACCCCCCCGTGCCCCCTCACCACCAGAGCTGCCTCCCTGACACCTCTGCCTGGAACCCCACGGAGTGGGCCTGGCTCGAGTGCTTCTCCACTACCATAAAAGCTGCTGAAGCCCTGGCCAAGGGAGCTCAGTTCCCAGAGTCCTTCACTGTCCCGGACCTGGAGCCTGTTCCAGAGGATGAGCTTACTCTCCTGATGGTAAAAGTTGATGTATTGTCATAACAGCCAAGTGTGCTGTTACTGAGCACACAGTATGATGCAGTGAAATGTTTGAACTATAAACATTTATATTTAGTAACATACGCACCAGCAATAAGTTTATTTTTTAATTAACTGGTTGCTCAGGGTGTGTGTTTGTAATGAGTGCAAGTCAGTTGCACATTAAAATACAAAACAACCCAAAACTATGACAGTAGTTTTCATGTGTGATAGAAAGAAATGTATAGCTTTGTAGTGCTATTTTAAGAGTAACATTTTGTCACATTCCCACACCAAATTATTTTGCTAGTGTCAATTTTCTTCATGACTTGTTATGTAAAACAAAACAGAAATTTTTAGTTAAGAATTTTTTATAAGCAAGCTTATAACATTCCAAGCCAGTGTTTGCAATTGAAACTTCAAAAAGCCCTATGCATCAGTAAGTAGAAAAAGATTACTTCATAATTAATTCAGTTTTTCTTTCATTGATTTGGATCGTAAGTTGTGGGTAAGAGTTGGTAGTCTGCATACATTTTTGTTTGGAATAATTTAAATATTGTTCTTAGGAAAATATATATTGTATAACAGAAAAATAATGTGCATCTCTTGAGCTGAACGTGGCTTTTGTTGTGTAGGATAACAGTAAGTGGATCAATGGCATGGATGAACAGATCATGTCTTGGGCAACATCAAGGCCAGAGGTCAGTAAAATTGATGGTTTGGAGGGTTTGGGGTGTTTTGGAGGGGGTTTTTATTCTTTTGAAATGTGGCAAGCTGTTGAAAGTGTGCTTGTTCTAAAGCCTTCTTTCATGCTCTTCCCTAGGATTGGCACTTAGGAGGCAAATGTGATGTGTACCTGTGGGGAGCAGGACGGCACGGGCAGCTGGCAGAGGCTGGCAGAAATGTCATGATCCCAGTGGCAGCACCTTCGTTCTCCCAGGCCCAGCAGGTGATCACTTAAAACCAGTCATGGTTGCATCATTTGCCATCTGTTGTTTGTACAGCTTGTCAAAATCCCTCTCTAAATGTCTTTTCAATGTGTTGTTTGAATTAACTATAAGCATCTCAAAACATGGGTTTCACTAGAAAGGAAATCTTAAATTATTTAACAAATTCAAACCAAGAAGCCACTGAAATCTGACAACACAGAATTACTTTATATGAGCATGATTTTAAAATAATTGCGCAACTTTCACGTAATACATGTGGCAGTTATGCTCTCTGAAATAGCATTGACTCGATGGAATATTGTTTTGATATAATTGCAAAGAAAACAAATTAGAAGGAAGTGGTGCACTGTAATGCAAGTATTACAGCATTGCTGCATTTAGCATATAATTTATTAACATTCCTTCATGTCTTTCTAACCTAGGTGGTTTGTGGTCAGAATTGTACTTTTGTCATCCAAGCCAATGGCACAGTTTTGGCTTGTGGTGAAGGGAGCTATGGGCGACTGGGACAAGGAAATTCTGATGATCTTCATGTCTTAACTGTCATTTCAGCACTGCAAGGTAAAATTGTTGTATTTGGGAGGAATCCAGTGATGGAGCATAAATAAGCATTTTGGTAGTTAGTGTAATTGTTTCTGCTGATGCTCTTCTGCAGATTTACTCGTTGAAATATTGTAGTTTCTTATTAAAAATTTGAACAAATAAGCAAGATCTTCGTATTTCCTTAAGATTTAAATAGCAGTGTGTTAAAATTCCTTAATTTTACGAAGGCTTCAGGGAAAACTGCTCAAATTAGGAACATTTGATTTCAAAACTAATGGCAGGACAGAAGCACAAGGTCTCCATAAGAAAACAAAGGTTTTGTTCGAATTAAAAATAAATTAATTGCTGTAAAAAGAAGCCTTTCTGCAGTTTGTTCCTTTCCCCAGCCCTAATTGGCTGCCACAAAGCACCTGTGGATAAATGTATGTAAGAGTTTGTTACAAGTGATACTAAGCTTTGTTTTCTAACGCTTGTCTTTGCCAGGCTTTGTTGTGACACAGCTGGTGACCTCCTGTGGGTCTGATGGGCATTCCATGGCTTTGACAGAAAGCGGGGAAGTCTTCAGCTGGGGAGATGGGGACTACGGCAAGCTGGGCCACGGCAACAGCGACCGGCAGCGCCGGCCCAGGCAGATCGAGGCTCTGCAGGGAGAAGAAGTCGTGCAGGTTTCAAAATATTTCTGTCTCCTTCCAGCTGCAGGCCTGGGGACCCAGTGCTGTAGAACTGCATGAAAACAGGCAACTTCTTAATTCTCTGGGCTTTATGAACCAGAGTGGTCGCTTCCAGTTAATGGATATCAATACCACAGATAGATTAACCGACAGTTGGTACTGGAGAGGACTGAAAATAGAAAGAGCATGGAAGAAAGGGGTAGTTGAAAGATGATCAAAATGCTGACATGATTTATAAGTTTCCCTTCATCCTTGTCAGGTGACTTTGACCTACAAAACTGGTCACCAAGACCTCCTCCTAAGTATAAACAATGCGCAAAACCATATTTGCTTTTGACTGGAGGATTCTTTATTAAAAAAAATTAGATAATCACACAGCAAATTCTTCACACAAATATCCTCCAGTCGCCCTCCATAAAATTGCCACTGAAGAGAGTTGAGAGATGAGTTGCTGGAGAAATCGTTAATACTAAAATGTCTGTATTTTAGCTCTTTAAAAAGGAGTATGGTTTAGGGTCAAGAAAGGTATTACATATGTACATGTAATAGTCAATGTAAACTTCCAAGTCTAAAATCTGTGTAAAAATAATGCTTATTTCACTTCCAGATGTCATGTGGCTTCAAGCACTCAGCTGTGGTGACAGCAGATGGCAAACTTTTTACATTTGGAAATGGTGATTATGGTCGACTGGGGCTTGGAAATACTTCCAATAAGAAACTTCCAGAAAGAGTGACGGCGCTGGAAGGTTACCAGATTGGCCAGGCATGGTTTATCTAAAATTAGCAATGTATCTTCGTTTGAAGCTTGTGGTTTTAACATACTTAAGTGTTCAATTGTGGTTTTTAACCTTGGCTTTTACTTTGATTATGATGGCAGAATTTGACTATGCATAATTTTTTAAATACTTACTTTCCTGAGTCTTTTGATCATCTGTGTGCAAAACTGCCTATGTTTTTAACATTTCAAGATTTAGGCATTTTTAAGCATGAATTAATGAGATTTTTTTTGTATTTTTAAGCAGGGAACTATGTGTGCCATAATACTATCCTTTGGTTCTATGAGCTGAGAGAAAGCAAGTGTTGATAAAATACTGCTGTATTTTTTTCAGTCCTAAGGGTCTTTAAGACACTCTAATCAGCAGCGGAAGTTTTAGTGGTTTTACAGGGTTTAAGACACAGTTTTTCTTCTTAAAGGTAGTTGGTGTGTTTGAGTTAGTAAGTCAGCAGAAGCAGTGGTAATAACATTATATCTCTCACCCAGGTTGCCTGTGGCCTCAATCACACCGTGGCCGTGTCAACAGATGGCTCAATGGTTTGGGCTTTTGGAGATGGAGATTATGGTAAACTTGGTTTGGGAAATTCCACTGCAAAATCCTCACCACAGGTTAGATTCTTGAGGAAATGATTCTTTGCATAAACTTTTGAGTGCTCTTCTTAAAGGTGTCGCACAGTGTTGAGAGTGTGATTTCCAGATGTTATTAATTCCATGCTGTTGTTACACAGTCTGGCACAAATAATTCTGATGATACATTATGCTAAGCCTGGTACTCTCAAGAATTTTGTGTACATCATAGTGAATGTGTCCCGGTAGCAGTACAAATAGTCAAAATCTGAGGCTTATCTTAGAGAAGAGAGATTTCTTCTTTTGGAAACTGGGGAGAAGTTTGTTTACACACCCATCTACTTCTTCCCATGCTACTCCCCCTCACTCCCAGGGGAAAAAAAGGTATTTTGAATCATCATACATAGAATAAGGTGTTCATTCTATTGAAAAAAAATATAATTCTGTTTCCTGTACTAATTTCCAAGTGTTAATTAAAATAATCCTACAATGTGTGTGCTGCATAGTGGGAATAAAAATTTTATTTTTTGGAAGCAGGAGTTACAGATTGAATTTGTGTTTGCTTTCTGTTGATAGCCTTGTGATACTATAGCTTGTTATCCTTTCACTTTTACCCCATAGAAAGTGGATATTCTTTGTGGAATTGGAATAAAAAAAGTTGCCTGTGGAACTCAGTTCTCGGTTGCGCTGACGAAAGATGGTCATGTGTATACTTTTGGCCAAGGTAAGACAAACTGCTCTTTTGACATTTCCATGTATAGGCTTGTGTAAATTGCAGGTGAAAGGGAAGACTATTAAGACATATTTCTGAGACTGACCTAATGCTACTTTTTAGAAACATGTTGCCCTACTGTAAATTTTGAAACTTGAACAATGCAGTTTTAACATACACCTGAAATCGATCTGTAGCTCTGTCTAGTTTAATCTCAGAACACCTTTCATTTTACTGATTTACTTTTTGAAGAACATTTTCCCAGAACTTAATTGAATTTCACACATCCAAAAACATTGGGTTATTTCAAAGTTTACATTTTCTAATTGAGCACACAATACTTACACGTTTAACAATCTGGGCAGGAGGGTTCCCATGTGCACTGAATGAAACATGCGGAAACTTTTGAAGTCAGTTAATTCATGTTTTTATAAACCCATGCATTTAGATCTAGAGGCCTTGGTTTAGTAGAATTTGATCTTGTTTCTGACTGACCATGGATACAAGAGCTTTAGCAGTGTAAACGAGCACTGTAGGCAGCACTAGTTTGCAGGGAACACCCTTTGTCCCTAAAGGGTTCCCCTTGTGTCCCAGCCCCAGGACTGTACAGATTTGCTGTCTGTCCCTCCCCTGCTTGTGCCTGTAGTGAAATTCCCAGAGTGCTGCTTGCTCCTGGAGGCTGGTGCTTTCCCTTGCAGATCGCCTGATCGGGCTGCCCGAGGGCCGCGCCCGCAACCACAACCGGCCGCAGCAGGTGCCGCTGCTGGCCGGCGTCTTCATCGAGGACATCGCCGTTGGCGCCGAGCACACGCTGGCCCTGTCCTCCACGGGGGATGTCTACGCCTGGGGGAGCAACTCCGAAGGCCAGGTACATCCTGATCTCTGCTCCTGACCTCCGGGAGCCTCTTGCTGCCCTTCACAGCTGTGCTGGGCATGGCTTCCCTTTGGTGGAGAGGAGAGCTCTGATTTGCCTTCCCTCCTTCACCCCTCAGCATGATCGTGTTTTAGGAGATTGCCATCATTTTCTTGTTTACTCTCTGTGCTCTTCCATGGTACCAGTTTGGGAAAGCGCTCCAAACATGCCACCCAAATTACTCTAATTCGAGCTTTTTAAAAGAATTGCAGATTTTCTCCTAATTCTTAAGCTGTCATCTTTTCAACATAATAAAATTTATGGTCGATGGCAATCAGATTTTTTGAGCTCTTTGGATACTTTTCATAATGAAAATATAAATAAACCTCTTTAAAGGAGTGATTTTTTTGAAGTTAGAAAAAACATAGTAAATGAGAAATTCTCCTCCTTCACCACAACATTACTTGAATTTTTCTACTGCAGGCTACAAATTTAAGAAAGATTCTCTTGATGTATTAGCTACTGGTGTTTCAGGAAGTTTGGGCAAACTTCATCCTGTGGTGTTCTAGGATTGAGTTTGTGAGAAGGCTTGTTGAGCAAGGTGTTTGGAATAATTTTTGAGGAACTTCTTTGAGATGTTTTTTTTTAATTACTTTTATTAGTGTTTTTTTTTTAATACAGTACTTTGTATTTTTGGAAGAGAAAAAATAGTGTGAAATCTTAGAGAAATTAATTCTGAAAGCTGTTTATATGATTTTCCTTGTGATTCAAAATACTGGTTTTATATGAAGTGAGGAAAAAAAATACACTTTTGTGGTATGAAATTTTTAACTCACAGAATATGAAATTAGGACATGATATGAAACTCAGTGAAAAGTCACAACAGCTTATGTAAATGTTCTCTTTACACAAACTGTGTTTTTGTACACCGGGATTTACATTCTAGGATAAAAATGCTGTTTAAATAGCACAGAGGGGATATAGGAGCTTTGCTGTCTATGTATGAGGGACTGCAATACGGACTTAGCAGCATGGATTAAATCCTCAGTCTGGGAAAGATTTTTTGAGAAGTCTCCAGCTGTTTTCAGGTCTCTTTGACACCTGGATCTGTTACTCTTGTTGGGTGCAGGTGCAGTATTTTGTCAAAGATAAAAGGTGAAAAAATATATATGGCAGATATTTTTTATCACAATATATGCTGCAAACAAATGTGATTTTTTTATTGTCTTCTCTGAATTCTTGCTTGGAGAGTTGTGGAAATGCTGTCCTTTGTTGATTGTTGCGTTTTGGCAGCTGGGGCTGGGCCACACCAACCACGTGCGGGAGCCCACGCTGGTGACGGTGCTGCAGGGGAAGAACGTGCGGCAGATCTCGGCCGGCCGCTGCCACAGCGCGGCCTGGACGGCCCCGCCCGTCCCCCCTCGGGCTCCAGGTGAGCAGCTCAGCTCCTGTCTGGCCTTTTCTTCACTGCTGCTGTCTCCTGGGCTGTGAGTGCGACAAGAATTTCTGAATATTTAGGGCAAAACTGGGGGGTTTTTATATCCATACCTTGTTTTGTTTAATATACAAATTGTCTTGCTGTCAGTTTGGCTTCTGTTGTGGTTTAACCCCAGAAGGCAGCTGGGTGCCATGGAAGCTACTGTGAGGAAAATCAGCTTCATCCAAGCTGAAGCAATACAGCTCCTCTTTCTCAAACAAGTGCTTGGTTTCTCTTTCTGTGGCAGGTGTTTCAGTGCCTTTGCAGCTTGGTTTACCTGATGCCATTCCACCCCAGTATGGGGCACTGAAAGAAGTGAGCATTCATACAGTGAGAGCAAGGCTGCGACTGCTCTACCATTTCTCTGACCTCATGTACTCTTCATGGCGATTACTTAACCTCAGTCCCAATAACCAGGTAAAATTCCATTTGAAAAAACTGGCTTGGCTGTGTTGTTCTGCTAGAGAGTTTCTGACCAGATCTAGATGGACCTTAATAATAGGCTCTGTAATGTTTTGGTTAAAAAAAAAAAAAAAAAAAAAAAAAAAAAAAAAAAAAAAAAAAAAAAATCCATAATAAAGCAAACTTTTTGAAGGTATTGCTTATTGCTTTACTTTTTCACTTATGCTATCACTGGCAAGACAATGCTCTGGTTTCCAAAAGCTTACTAGCCTCAAAACTAAAACCAAAAAGTGCTGATCTATTTCCTGAAACACTGAAGTGCCAGTCAGGGTTTTATTCTGTTAGGAATGGAATTATATCCTGTATTGATACATTTATTCTCATTGGTGCTTTATTGCAGAACAGTACATCTCATTACAATGCTGGAACGTGGGGGATAGTGCAGGGGCAGCTGAGGCCCTTGCTGGCTCCGCGGGTGTACACGCTGCCCATGGTGCGCTCCATAGGCAAAACCATGGTGCAGGGCAAGAACTACGGGCCCCAGATCACTGTGAAAAGGATCTCCACCAGGTCAGTGCTGCTCTCACAGGCCTTGGGTTGCACCTCGTGTGCATGCTGAGATTCATACATTGCCCTCTGTTCTGGCATTCTGAGCTCTCTCTGGACAGCTTTGTTGATCCAGTGACTCAGAGCCTTTACATGACTCTGAGTTACATTTGTGGCTGTGTGTCTTTCCCCAAAGGGGCCGGAAGTGCAAGCCCATTTTTGTCCAGATAGCAAGGCAAGTGGTAAAGCTGAATGCCTCAGACCTTCGCTTACCCTCCCGTGCCTGGAAAGTGAAGCTGGTTGGAGAAGGAGCTGATGATGCAGGTGGAGTGTTTGATGACACCATTACAGAAATGTGTCAGGTACCTCTCTGAATATTTTGGAAATGTGTAACAGGAGTGTATCACAGCGCAGTCCCAGGAAAAAAAACATTGTAGCCTGACATAAAGACAAGTCTTGAAATAAACATGTCTTTACTACTTAAAATCATCCTACCATGTTTACCTTCTCTCAGTGTTTCATATGGATTTGTAAGGAGTAATTGTCACCATAGTGAAATATTCTGTCTCATAATGCTAAAAATGTCTTAATAGTTCTGTCATAAGTTTGCTTTCCCTCTTTCTAAGAAGGCTTTTTTGTTGTTGATTTTTAAGGAACTGGAAACTGGAATAGTAGACCTGCTTATTCCTTCCCCAAATGCTACAGCTGAAGTAGGCTACAATAGGGATAGGTGAGTTGTACAGGACTTGCTTTTATTGCAGATGGCAGTGGGTGAAAATCGAAATCTTCCATTGCCTTTTTTTATACCAAATTATGAAACTTCTTGATTGTCTCTAGTATATTTTTTCCTTCAGGGTATGTTGTCACTTCATTGTGGAGCCAGGGCATGGCTTTAACGTGGGCTTGCTGAATTGCTGATGGCAGAATTCAGAGTAGCATCAAGATGCCAGGCTTTGTGCTCAGGAGTTCTGCCTCCCTCAGGCTCCAATGTTTTAACAGCTAAAGATAACAATAATCTTATTTGGATAAGTTTATTTGGACATTTGCTGATAAGTGTGCTGGCAGTTACTGTGCTGTGCTTATAAGTGTTTTCCCTTTTACTTCTAATGAAGTAGCGTAGAAATAATACTCTTTTCACTGCTGCTTTGTCCTTTCAGATTTCTCTTTAACCCTTCAGCATGTTTAGATGAACATCTGATGCAGTTTAAGTTCTTGGGCATTCTCATGGGTGTAGCTATTCGTACGAAAAAGCCATTAGATCTTCATTTGGCTCCAATGGTCTGGAAGCAACTTTGTTGTATCCCACTCATCTTGGAGGATTTGGAGGAGGTAGATCTGCTCTATGTGCAGACCCTCAACAGCATTCTTCACATTGAAGACAGTGGGATTACTGAAGAAAATTTCCATGAGGTAAGATAAGAAAGTCGGCTCTTTTAGATTTATTCTGAAAACAGTTACTTTATCAGATTTACCTTCACATCAGTATTTCTATAATTTCAATCTCCATTCTTGGGATAACAAGCACTTGTGCATTTAGAGTAGTCTGTGATCTTATTATATGTAGTTCTAGATGACTTGTAGTAAAACGCTATGCTTGGATCACTGGAGTGACTTATGCTTTTTCTGTTTTGCATAACAGATGATTCCTTTAGATTCTTTTGTTGGCCAAAGTGCTGATGGTAAAATGGTTCCCATAATCCCTGGAGGGAACAGTATCCCACTTACCTTTTCAAACAGGAAGGAGTATGTGGAGAGGGCAATTGAGTACAGACTCCATGAAATGGACCGACAGGTAAGAGCCTCATTGTGACCTGCCCCTGTTGTTAGTGGGAACAGGGGGTAATTTGTGCCTATTTCCATTACAGTTTATTCAGTGATAAGAAAAGCTTGGCTTTCTGCATCTTTTTGGGTCTCTGTATTTTTTCTTCCCCACAAACTGTTTTGGCCCTTTTTTAAAATTTAGTCTTGTTTTTTCTCAGTAAATGCTCAGTTGGAAAAAGAGTGTTAGAAATCAGAGCTGGTCTTCCATTTGAGTAGCCCCACTTGAGAAAAAAACCTACAGTTTTTGCATGCTGGGTACTCTAACTGAACAGAGACTGGCTAAAGTAAATATTATTGACAAATATTAGTTTTGCCTGAAACTGTTTCTCTTTGGTTATAACACAAATCCTGCAAATATTTCACGGTATGTTTTGGAAAGTGCTCATTACCTATTGCATAGTTCTGTTTATTTTGTCATTTGTATAGGGACCCTTGTGAAAGAAGTATTCTAATTACAAGGTAAAGATGCCTGTGTGATACTATTTGCCTTAGAAAACCTCTTTCTCATCAGAGGTACCAAATCCTGAGTCTTGCAGAACAAGTACAGCATTCTCACCATACACCTGAATTGGAACAAAGTCTTTTTTCTATTAACACAGTTGCTTGGTTTAGCCATCATTATTTGTGCTGCCAACTTGTAATTGTTTTGAATAGTTCTGTGTTGGATCAGAACATCTTTAATGTGCAATTACAATTAAAAATATCTGTAATATTCTCCAGGATTTTGAGAAACAATACAGCCCTTGCAGGGGCTGCATGTGTGGGAGGATGTATTTGGAAGACATTGGTAGTCTGTCTCTCGATGCCATTTCTCAGCTGAGCAGTTACTTTTGTGTTTGGATAGTCCAGGAAGTGGCAGAGATCAGACAGTTGCACTTCAAACGTCTCTCCCTTTTTTTGGCCATTAGGTGGCTGCTGTCAGGGAAGGAATGTCTTGGATTGTTCCCGTTCCTTTGCTGTCCCTTCTGACTGCCAAGCAGTTGGAGCAGATGGTCTGTGGAATGCCAGAAATATCAGTTGAGGTTCTGAAGAAGGTTGTGCGATACAGAGAAGTTGATGAGCAGCATCAGCTGGTGCAGTGGTTCTGGCACACCCTGGAAGAATTTTCAAATGAGGAGAGAGTCCTTTTCATGAGGTTTGTGTCAGGAAGATCTCGACTGCCAGCCAACACAGCTGATATCTCTCAGCGATTCCAAATAATGAAGGTTGATAGGGTAAGACACTGGTATTATTATTATTATTATTACTAATTTTTTTTTTCCTCTCAAATATAGTCTGTGCTTTGGCACTAGGAGGTAATTTTCATAAGTGTAAATTTACAGAAAAAGTGTGGGATGGGATATGCTCTAAGTTAATAAACTCAGACATTTTGGATGTGTAGAAGGACATGGGCTGCATGAATTGCATCTTAATTTAATTGGTGCAACTGGTGATTGGAGATCAAGACAAGAAACAAACCTTTGTCTAATGTAACTGGTCCAATCTCTCTTCATTTAGTAATTTGCTTTCTGTTTTTAATTTTGTGTAAGTGGCAACATAAAATCACTAGTGATCTCTTAATGTTTTAAAACCACTGCAATGAGTTTACAGTGTATAGCTTTACATACAGAGTGCATTCATTTGGGGTTTTGTGCAGTGAAAGCACATTCCCTGTGAACAACATGAACAAAAAACTTGACAAAATCTCAGCTAACAGGTTTGTTTGTCATATTTGGTTAGCTGTCTCTCAGATTGCCTTATGCTAAGGCACGCTATGGTATGTAATTTGAACATTGTTTGGTATCTAGCAGTGGGCTTCTAAACAGCAGTGTGATCAACTTTTCAAAAGGCTGAATTCACTAGTGGGTTGTGTTACTTGCAGAGTAGGTGCTGCAGTGGTTTTGGACATACTTGAGGGTGGAAGAAATGCTGTTAAGGGAGGTCAGTCTGCTTCTTAAAAGGAATTTGAGATAGAATGTGAAAATTATAGAGGTAAGGAGCAATGAAATGTGGATATTGTTGCATTTTGACTTCATTCACAACTTACCAGTGTCCCACCTTTTATCCATTTCCACAGCCTTACGACAGCTTGCCTACCTCACAGACTTGTTTCTTTCAACTGAGGCTCCCACCTTACTCCAGTCAAGTAATCATGGCAGAGCGTTTGCGCTATGCAATCAATAATTGCAGGTCTATAGACATGGACAATTACATGCTCTCCCGGAATGTGGACAATGCAGAGGGCTCAGACACAGATTATTAACATTCTGTGAACAAAATCATCTTCCTTTTACTTCAAATAGTGCCCTAAGTCCAATTCATCGTTGACATAATTTTACAGTAACCATAGATGTTTTAGGAGCATAAAACCAGATCTTAATAGATGGTGGCCACATTTTAGTTACTCTAAATGTAACAAAAAATTAGATGTTTTTATTTTTTTGTGATTGTAAAAAAAAAAAACAAAAAAAACAAATAAGTATGATCGGTAAGTTTTTTCTCCTTTTTCGGTCACTTTTGATAAGTTTGCATGGAGACATTTTGGTGCATTTTTGTTGGGAATAGTACATTTGTAAGCCCTCCCAGTGAACATGAAGAGTTGTACATTGTGTATAATTGTTCATTAGCCAGGACAGTTTTACATGAATATTCACATATTTATTTTGTTTTAATTTGAATTGCCTGTGCAGGGTTCCTTCTGCAGAGAAAAATAAAGCAAATTCAAGACTCAGTTGCTTGTATGCATTTGTGAACTGTGGTTGGTTTACTAGGCTTCGTACTTTTATATTTTGTCTCAGGAAATTATAGTCTTACAGTGTTGAGACAGAGTGTGACATTTGAAGCATCTTAAAATGTTTACCCTGCTGGACTGTGCTGGGTAGCCCCCTGCTCTGCCTTCTCCTGGCCTGAGGCCCTCGCTGGTTGGGTGTACTGCTGTTCATTCCTCGTGCTGCAATACAAGTTCATACTGTGCTTGGTTCCTTCTTGCTTTTTGTTTAAACATTTTGCTCCTCCATAGTAGTTGTTGACAGTAACAGCATGCTGCCACCTTGATTCAGAAAACTTTTAAGTATTTTGAGCAAAATAGTAATATTTTTTTAATGGACACATTGATGTAGTTGATTCCTGCTCAGAGTACACAAAAATTGAAATGGAAGGGACAGGGTAGTATTTTGTAATACTTTGTAATAGATTTTTGTATTCCTTTAGTGTTCCTAAGTAGTTTACCCCAAACTGTACCCCTTCCCTATACCTATGTTATCATTCTCCTGGGTTGAGATCATCCCCAAACCCCCCGCCCTGGCCCTCTGTCAATCACTCAGCATCCCATCCTCTTTATCCAGAACCTTCGGCCAAATCCGTCCTGTGATTAGCTGGAGGCCAAGAGTCAGCCCCCCAAGAAGTATCCTATACATTGCCCAAAATGTCCATTCCTTTAGATCCCATCCCTTTAGCATCCTTATTGGTCAACAAACATTATCTGCCTTTTGTTTCCACCTCCCTTTAAATGTGACCTTGGCATAGCTCCCGTTGCTCTGAGCAGGAGGCCCCCTGAGGTTACAGGAGTCCCTCGGGAGCTCTGAATAAACCTTGGAATTACCCCTGCTGAGAGTCGGCCTTTTCCTCTGCCACTGTCTCCAGTGTCTCTCCTGCTGCACAGGCACTGGCCTGGCTGCCATCAGTACCCTCGGGGCACAGAGAGTGTCCCCCCTCTGAGTGCCCTCAGAGTGTCCCCCCGCTGTTGGACGCGTCAGGGGAGCCCCCCCGTTGTCTGCCGACCCGGGGCTGGCCAGGGTCCCTGAGAGGCTCCCAGGGAGACCAAAAGACAGCAGTAGTCAAGGCTGTGGATTTTATTCACATTTTTAGTTCTGCCTTTGGTCTCATTTTGTCTCAGCTGTAACTATTGTGATCAGCATGGTTTGACTTACACAGTGATTGATGTTCCTGTTTGATTAGGACAGCAGTGTACTGCACAAGGAGACTCTGCTCTGTGCCTTAGGAAAGTGCTGGACAATAGGTGATTGCCCATTGTCTCTGTGAAGGACATCACTGGTGTCAAGCTGCAAACACTGCTTGGTGTTCAGAGTAGGATGTACCTGGGGAAGGAAGAGGGGAGAGGCTGTCCCCAGATGAGTCAGAGCTGTTCTGCTCCCATTTCCCCTCTGCTCCATTTCTTTCTTCCTCAACTCCTTGGGAAGGTGCTGTGGGGACTGAGGGCTGATGAAAATGTTTATTAGTGTCATCTCACCTGGGGCAAGACTGGTCCAACTGAGTGTGGAGTGTAGGGTAGAAGTTCCTGTTACTTTCTCTCATGTGTCTGTTGTACAGTAACAAGGATTGATTGGGAAATTTCCTGGTTGTCCAAGTCTGAGCTGCTGTATTGCTGCCAGCTGACAGTGCTCAGAGGGAGGGCTTGGTAAGCTGTAAAAATTTGCACATCTGGGTTTTATCTGGTGAAGTTCTCTCAGGACTGTATGTTGGCAAAAAGGCAAATGCCTAGCTATGATCAAAGACCACATTGCAGAGTGAAACATTTGAGGGGGATCAGGGGTTGGGGGAAGGAGAGTCTCATGGCTCTGAAATCATGGAGTCTTGGTTTCCTGCCTTACTGTGTATTAGGTTTCAAATTGGACTGAGATGTTGGTGTCCCATCACTGTGTTGTGAGGATGTATAGTCATATCTTGTCCTGAATGTATAGGTTTGATAGGTAAAAAATACAGTATTGAAATAAATGGGGAAACTGCTGTATTAAGTCCTGCATTATTGCTTTCTACACCTCATGGACATGTCTTAGTGGCACTGATTTGTCAGCCTGTTTCGATCAGCACAGGAAATAATAGAACTGTGCCTAAAAATGGCAGTTTTATGTGGACTGTGCAGTTAGCTTTCTGGATAATGAAGATCTTTTTGGAGGCAGTTTACGGTAAAATCACAGGGGATGTTGATTAAAAGTTTGTGCTTGATGGATCTTTAATGACTTGGAACTAAAGAAAACCATAGACATGTTTCCATCCTTCCATCATACCCTAAGTAAAATGCCATAGTTTTCTATACTCCATTTTCAAATTGGATTGTGAAGTTAAAAAAATTCATTATTGATGGTAAAAAAAATGTATCAGTACAATAGTGTTCAGATTTTACCATGTCATGAACAGATATCCCCATTCAAGGAGGGAAAGAACAAAGTAATTAGAGCATTGTTAAACAAATAGGCAAAGAAATCAAGTGGAGAGTGTTTGAAGACCCTTTTTAGCTCTATAAAGGAAAATTAAAAAACAAAACAAACCACAAACCCCACAAAATTCCCTGCCCCTCCTCCCCCCGCTCCTGGTAGAAAACTGGCAAAAAGGCTTAAGTAATATGTAGGCAGATGCAAATGTGCTTTCATATCTTGTAGCTACTTGAAAATCTCTTCCTGTTACAACTACAGAGACATGTCTTTCACCACAGAGTGCTGGGAGAGCTGGTGGCGCAAGGAGGTCTTTGCTAGCTACAGTGACTGTATAAGTTCATGCCTTGTTTTGGCTTGTCAGCAGTGTGTGGAACTGTTGTTGTGTATCCAAGGTACAAGTTGTGTCAGCTTCCCAACTTCCACATCACAGTAAATCTGTTCAGCTCAGCAATGTCCTTTCTAGCTGTCAGCGCTGGGTGAGGATTGCTGTCTCCTTATCTGCACTTGCAGTTTTCTTCCTTACCTTGTGGTGTACTTGAACTTTAGGAAGGAGTTAATGAAATACCACTTTTTTAGTGTCTTGCTGTTAAATATCTCTAAGTAATTAAGATGGAATAATTTATTTTCCTTGTCAGTTTTCTGGGTGAGTGTTTCTTACAGGTGCTCATGCTGATCAAGTATTTCTCTAGAATTGCAGTATTGTTTGACTGAGTTGCTGTAACACAGTGATTTATTTCTTACCTCAGCCAAATTAGAGAGTACCAAGTATATCTGTGGATCAATTAACCAGGATCAGAAGTAAGAGAAGTAAGTATATTCAGTTATGTTGAGAGCTGTAAAGTCTTCTTTGGTGTCAAATTTTGTAGATGGTGGCATAGCATGAAAAGAATGTAAAAAAAAGTTTCACTTCCAGGTAGCAGAGCAGTGTGCAGGAAGGGGACAGCCTTGTGCTTTGGGATGAAAATAGCTCCTGGTTTTGTGCTTTGCAGTGAGAAATGGGTATTTATATACAGCTGGTCTGTACTGTGTTCCTAATTTAGCATTTAAAGCTACAGGCTGTTAGTCACTGTCTTTTCTTGTGGGTTAGTTCTCCGAAATAGCACTTGTTCAGATTGCACTTCCTTTAATGTCAGCTTTAAAAAATAACTTGGTGCATCTTTTATTATGTAACTACATCATGCAAAGGGTCAAACTGTGTTTTGTGTGCCTTGAATCCATGATTTCCTCATTAAATAAAAAAGCCTGGTAAATTAGCTGCCACTGTTAATCACTGAGGAAGTGCTGGTGGTCACTACTCTGCTTTTGCTAGAAAGATGTTTCAGGGAGTGGTTATCCTCCGTAGTGGATGGAATTGAACCACTGTCTGGTAATACCTTTTAACAGAAGTTTGTAAATCTTGTCCTGAAACTTGTGAAAATCCTGTAGGGACTCAGGCTCTCTCTGCTGTGGCTTTATGCCCTTGCCCATTACATAAGGAGTTTTGAAAGTGCAGGGTCCAGTCTGAACCTCATGACCCAGTGGGAGGCTCTTCCTTAATGTTTGTGTTCTCAGGTCCCTGTGTGACTCGTTCTGCCTCAGTTCACTCTGTCTGTGTTTCTTCCATGCAGTCAGTGAACCTTGCCATCAAACTTAATGAACTGTGTCAAACTACTGTTAAAAGTTCATAAAACTTATTGAACTCTATCAAATTATGTGGCCTCAATAAACACACTGCTGCTTCCCTCTTCTGAGTGAGGTGCATCTGCAGCAGGAGGGTACCAGAACTGCAGTTTTCAGCAGATCTGGCATTTTGTGACAGCAATGCAGGGTTTCCCAGTTTCAAGGAACCAACAGTGGGCAAACAGTTTTTTCCTGAAGCCCATCCAGGAGGAGATGCATGTCTTTGCCCTTTACAAAACAAGCATTTGTTTGAACTTGACCAGAACCCACAGAAGTAGCGACAGTTCTTTGCTACCTCAGTGAGGTAAAATACCCACACTTTAAATCTCAACCAATTTTCTTGATGCTTTTTCAAGCATCAGCTTTTTTCCTGGCTTACTGTCTGGGATCATGTTAGCACTTCTCTCTGCCCTCAGCATTACTGAAGGACACTTTTCCCTGACTCTCTCTAGCCCAGCTTGCGTCACGTTGCGGCAGAAATCCACATGGAGCGTTCGCAGTGATGCCCCGTGGAGGGTCACTGCCTCCAGGGTGTGGTCAGTGATCTGCACACAGTTCTCCAGTTTGAGGCTCTTCAGGTTTGGGCAGCTCTTGAGAAGCTGCAAAATGCAGTCGTCTGTAACATGGCCACATCCAGAGAGGGTCAAAGACAGCAGATTTGGACATCTGAAAGCAGGATGGTGACAGGTGAGATGGGAGAAATACATCAGAGCTTGCAGAAGCAAATAGCATCAAGAATAAATATGAAGGCTGGAAAAATGCCTCCTCTTCATCAGGAGGGCAAGGAGGCACAAGTAGGTGAGTGCACATGTAGATCTTAATGTTCAGCTTAACTAAAGGCAAAGCTTACCTCCTTTGCTTTTTCTGTTGGTAGCAACATCTCTAGCTGGCACGGTGGCATGTGGAGGCCTATTTAAGCTGTGGCTGCTTTTCTTAAGGAGTTTTCTTAAGGAGCTGGATGGTGCTGTGCTTCTCCAGGCACAGACAGTGGAGACCCAGCAGAGAGGAGATTAATTTCAGGATGAAGTAGAGGACAGCTGAGAGAAGAGACTGCTGTGCAGACATGCTGAGCATGAGCAAATAAGGCACTCCCACTCTTAATTTTCAGGAATTAGAGATATATTTTATCTCCTTGGATTTACTGAACAGGTGCCAGCTGCTTCCTAAGGAGTGTTTGATGTTTGAACCGCACTCAGCTCTTAAACTTTCCTTTGAGTCACTGAAACTGGTAACTCTGTTGTTATAAACAATGATGCATCAAATGAAAAAAGCTTTCTCTTGCTGCTTGAGTATGCCTGGGGAAGTACAGGAAAGGCCTGTACCCAGTGGGGTGTTGATGCTGGGCAGGAGCTGTCCTGGAGCAGCTGCTGTGCTGAGCAGGGCCCTGTACAGCAGCCTGCAAACATGTGCCGTGTCTGGCTCCTGGCTCAGCCCCCTCTCCAGGCAGCAGCAATTCAGCATCCACCCAGCTAAACAGAGCATCACACACAGGTCTGTGTTAATGTTGCTCTTGTGAGACCCCTAGATAGAATTTTTTTTCCTGTAACTCTTTTCTGTTAGGAGCAGTTGGAGGAAAAAGCTGGCAGCAGTCAAGAAAGGCTCTAATAGAATAAAACTACTTTAAACTCAGGAAGAAAAGCTGGATATTTAATTTGCATTTTTCTTTGAACACAGTGCTAGGAATTTTGACTGGGAAAGCTTTCAATGGGTTGCAGCAAAAAGAGGTAGGACCTTGTATTATCCTTTTTAGGCACAGGTATGCTGATTCCTCCTTACTTAATCCAGATTTTTATCAATTGCTCTAGAACATTTACTTCAGAAATCTGGCACTTGCAATTTAATCTGTTTTGAAGCTGCTTTTCAGTCCTTGTTTTGAGATTGCACTGCTGCTGGCTCTCTCCTGTCACCATCCCATAATTTTTTCAGTTGTTGTTCCAAAGCTGAGGGCTGTGGCACAGGTGCACCATGTCAGGGAGCCACGGGTGTTACCCACCCACAGTGGGGACTGGCTCTGCCCCATGAGTCTCCTCCTGCCACAGCTCTGCTCCTTCCTCAGAGCTGTCTTGCAGCAGAAGAGCTGTGAAGGAAAAGCTGTGCACCCAGAGCTGCTTTCCCATGGTGGCATTTCTCTTGCCTCACTGCAGTTAAGAAGCAGCTAGGAGTTTAAACTTCAGTATAATAGCAATAATTATTTCTCAGACTGAACTAATGCTGACACTTAGTAACACGTTAATTGAACTTGGTTGCAGTGAGGTGTGTTCACTGTTTGAAATCAGGGCTCTGGCTCCAGGCACCCCCGAGACACTGCCAGAATGGTGTAGTTTAGCTGAGCAGCAGTGTGGGAGGCAGGAGTGCACTTTCCCATAATAATGAATTCTTAGGAAAAAAAGAAGGAAAACGCGGACTTAAGGGAAATCTAGAGGAAGTATACACTATTGCCACTGTACAATAAACTTACACTACAGTTGTAAAGGCAAGCAGTCATGTACTTCATGCTCCATTTCAGGCAGGGGTTATGGAGTATTTGAAATAACTCTGACTTCACTCATCTCAAGGCAGTTACTGCACACTCACACCCACAGAACGTACCTGTTGCAAACGTCTAGTAAAAAATCACTGACAGTGTTCTCATGCCTCTTACAGAATTCTTTCTGGAAACTGTTTTTCATCCAGTCCTCAATGTTACACACCTTGACTCTCTCTGAATACCAGCAGATGGATAAGTGTTTTAAAGCAGGTCCCAGGAGAAAATTATCCTTCTTTAGTTCCACTGGAGAATGAAAGTTCAACAAAGACCACAGTAAAGGATCCTGAAACACTTCTAGTAACTTGTGACATGTTTTTGCTAGATTTTTCCTACTGTTTTTGTCCAGAAAAGAGAAGAGATGTAAAAGGCATTCCCGGTTGAGCTGGGTTATGTGCATTGCCCGGCAGCAGTGGCAGAGGGTCTTGGCCTGGTGGAGTAATAGCAGTGCTGGAGGGGGTTCACACTCACCAGGAGGCTGTTGCACATATATGGTTGTGGAATGAGGTTTATTTTTAGCTAACAACTGGTGCAGAAGCTCAGAACAGGGAAAGGAAAAGAACCATGTATGTAGCTTGTGCTTCCTTTGTCCAAGGGAATGGAATGGGCATGTACAACTTGACTGTCATGAAATGCTTCCTTAAAAGGGATTTTTTTTTTCCCCCTTGTAGACTCTCCTGGAGTTTAGCAAAGTTCTTGTGCTGAGTTACTGGAGTTGGGTGGGGCTGTAGTTGCAGCTGTTTGTCAGTTTCCCATTCGGGAGATTTGGCTCTACAGCACTTCGGTTTGGCAGAGTACACTTCTACTCTCTTATTTGTTCATTGATTTTTCTGAGGTTGCAGTTTTGGTTCATGTTCAAGGACTGTTACATGGATAATGGAACTTTCATAAACAGTTTTTTAGAAGGAGCTGAAACAGTCTCTGGGTGCCTTGAAGCACACACACAGTCTGCAGTTCAGTTCACAAGCCCTAGAGGTAGGGACAGTTTCCTGCCCACAGTTATTTGAGGCTGAGCTGTGATTCTATAAACAAAGCTGGCTGTGTCCCCACCTTCTGCAGGAGGGAAGCAATGACACAGAGGCAACCACGCATGGGAACAGCAAGGCTGTGTTTAGTTCCTTGTGGGCTTGTGCTTTTAAAAATGTCTTCTATTGGCTTGAGTTTTACGAGTTTGGCTGTTCTGGTTTTGTAGGCTTAGTTCCATTACCACAGAAATCTTTTTTCCACCCTTTGGTGGAATAAGGAGATATGAAAGTGGTTTTCCAGGTAAAGGTATCTGTTGTATAGAAATGGGAGAAAGTGTAGCAGAAAGTTGTTCCTAGAAGAAAAATAAAGCTCTACAGCAAGGGCAGGTTGGAATTAAAAGTAATAAGCATCCCTTTAACTTTTCAGCTTGTGAATCAAAAATGCTTGAGATGAAGGTATTTTATAGTCACTTTCTGCCTGGTGTTAATACAAGAGAATAAATACATTCAACAAATCCATTAAAAGTTACAGCAAACAGTACTGGGGGAGTTTTTCAAGTGGCCTGCACACAAATAGCAGCTGGGAGATTTTATGGCATTTTAATTAGGAGTGTTTTAATACAGGACAAGGTTGAGTAGGACCCAATTTTACCTCCTCCTTCTTACCCCAAGAATGCAGTTTAAAATTCAACTCGGAAAAACAAGATCTGAAACTTGTTTGTAGTCTGCAACAATCATAGCTTGAGGAAGTGCTTGAGTAATGTGTGTGTCTGAACACCGCTGGGATACACAAAGAAAGGGCAATTCTTTCTGCTTCATTCTTTAGTTAGTAGCTTTCTACTATATACAGTAAGCTGTGTTTAACAATTGCCAGTCTTCTTGGTTTTATATCCTTTGTCATTTAATCTTTTTTTTGAAATGATAAGGAGATTGCTGTTCCCCCTCCCCTGTCAGAAACAGCTCTGGTCAGTGCCACAAAAAGGACAAGAAGATTTCATATACCAGGTAATGCAGTTTACTGGAAAACAGCAGCTTAAAAGGTGTGCCTGCAGATGTTCTTCATTCTTGTATTAGCATTTTCAACTCTCAAGAACTTACCTTTGTTTTTGAGCAGGTTTAAACAGTTGAGACTTCTCAGAGTTATACATACAGGAATACTATTTTTAAAAATACTAATTAAAAAACCCCCACATTAACAACAAATCAACAATCTAGCAAAGTTGAATGACTGGGATGTTAGGATGGACTCTTGCCAGACAGAGGGGACACACCACAGTCTGACATAAAAATTAACAGCAGTGGGGTGACAAGGCATTTAAAATGGAGTGGCAGGTCCTCTTTGGGGTTTAGGTGCTAAGTTTGGTAGAGGTGTTACAGAGTTAGGAACACTGCAATTGCTTTATTTTGTTATTCCCAGAGCAAGGTACAGTATTCTGCCGTTTGTGTTCAGAGAACGTACACCAATGTTCTGCAAGCCTGTAGAAGGACAAGAAGTTTCATTTTCTAAGGAAAGGAGACACTTTAATGGCACATTTTCCATAAACACACTATGTGATGAGATATAATTCACATTCATCCTGGAAATGCTCCAGAAACACACAAGATGAGCACAGTCAGTAATCCTCACTGAAAATTACACACAAGATTTTAATGGTAAACAATTACAACTATGGCACTACAGTACTTGAGAATATCCTAAAGCACGTTGGAATCAGCTGTCAAGGTGCCCATTACCTCATCAGTAAGACACAGACACATCAGTAATGAAACATTGCTGGGGGAACTTCTTAACACCACGTGTTACACTTCCCACTGATTTAATAAAATCTTCATAAATGGCCTCCTGTTTTTGATACAAGTCCACTATCCCTTTCTGTCTCAAACTTTTAAACTCTCCTCTCTTGCTGACTTTTAGGAGCTGGATATTTTGCGGTTTTGATTGACATAAATATTGGCTCCAGTTGTATACGTGGCTAAACAATCAGTAACAAAAGGACAACCTTTGATTGGACACATTTTGGTGAAAAAGATGCAAGTCTGAACTGTAGAGAGCAGTTGCTGCTTGCAGAGCAGTCTCAAGCAAGAAAAAAACTTCTTGCCAGCTAGTGTGTACTACGATGAGCAGTAAGTAGAAAAAAAACATTTGGCTTAAATGAAAGAGATATTCCCCCCCACAAGTGAGTAGATAAATATAGGATATACAAGCTAGGTTAAAAAGGTAATACTAGGCCAGGTGCAGTATTATGTTACTGGTTCAGTGCTCAGTTACTTTTTTTTTCGACACCACACTGAATAGAATACAGTGGATAAGCAAAGTTCTCCACCAGGAAGAGAAATACTTGTGTTGCCACAACAAACTGTTCATACTGCCCATCTGAGTTTGCAGTGGGAGAAAGTTAAATTAGGAAAGGATTTACAATGTACTTGTTCCAGCAAAGCATATGGCTGAGTCCTGAGCAGCACCTGCTGCGAGGACAGCCTGCTGTGATTGCATCATTTTCCCAGACTGGCCCCACACGGCCCTGCTGGAGACACCACTGCTCAGGAGCTGCATGGGACACAGCAAATGGGACTGAAAGAAAATGCTCAAGTGAGACCAGAACTCTGACCCAAACAATTGCTGACAAGTAGAAGTTGATTAAAAGAAGTGAATGTTGCTGAAGATTACAAATTTAAATTTCTAAAAATACAGAAAGGCACATTTACATCACTCTTTTGCAAGAACACTGCATACACCTGACTACTGTAAGCTAAACTGCTGCTGGCCCAGAGATAGTTATGTATTTTAAGCGTGGGGCATTCTCAAAGGTAAATTCTGAACAAATCTGGTCCAAGCAGCATGCAGAGAAAACACAGCTAGAGGTGGCATCTGCACAGCTGCCTGTGAGCAGCAGGAAGGGCAGGAATGTGGTACAATGCTTTACCTGCTCTGTTTTCTGCTTGTCTAAGCATCAGCAACCTGTTCTCACTGGTTAGAAGAAAGACTGCCTGTAAGGAAGGGAAGGTGACAAACTATCTACAGTTTAAAGCAATGACAAGTTCTAGTTACTGTTCAACTTAAGTAAAAGAAAACATCCTTATAAATATGTCACTATGTCAAATAACTCTGTAATCTTAACCTGTGTACATATTCAAAACCCATTAGCTATGCTGAACAATTTCTGTAGTTTTAGATTAAGCCAATTTCTCCCTTTCCTGGTTTAAGATGCTGTGACAAAGCTCCCAAGAATGCCCCTGTACCAAATGCCTGACTCTTGATTTGTCCTTACCCTGGCCTGTGAACAGCCAGCAGGACCCCAGGGCAGGGCACTGCTGTGCACTCCCTGTGCCCAAACTGCTCTGGGCTCCACTCCAGCCCACCCCTTGTCCTTCAGGGGCATTAGCTCAAATAGAACTCCCAACTGGAGTTTTCAGACAACTGCAGTTTCTAGTTAACACAACTAAGAGCTGCTGTTTGTTGGTGGGACTTTCCATGAACTGTATTCTCCTCTTACTGAGCTTTCAGGAGCATCCAGCTCCTTGCTTGGTACAAGAGAGCCAGCTAGAAAGGAGAGCCTGAGGGAACAGATCTGAAATGCAACAGCTCTCAAATGTCATGTTTTCTGTCAGATTCCTGGCTTTGGCAGTAGTGGTCTTCCTGCCTTTCCCATCATAGTAGCTGACTTCCACTCATCAGCAGTAGAGCTAAAACTGGTTTGGGTTTTTTTTAGTATAGTCTTTCTCTATTACATACCAGGTTTTAGAAATGGCACCATGACTCCAGTGTTCACCTAGAGACTGAACAAAAATGCCACCCTGGGCCAGTGTGTAAATGCCACAGGAGCTCACTGAGCCTGCTCCAATCACAAGCACGCTTGGCTTGGCTCTTACCCTCTGGGCTCTGCTGTGAGAGACTGAGCATCCTCCCTTGAGTTTGCATTTGAACTGACAGAACAATATCATGCAAAGCACCTGCAACACCATCTGTCTCCTCCTGCTTCCCAGTGAACTGCAGCCATGGAGCAGAGCTGCATTTAGACCTATGCCTGTCCTCACAAACCCCAGCCCTCTGGGCTGTACTTCCAATTCCCACTGGGAACTAAGGGGTTCTACTTGGGATTCTACTGCCAGGAAGTCTTCCCCAGTTTTCAAGCACCTAAGTGTTCATGATCCAATTTCAGGATGACAGTCTAAACCAAGAGATGTCTAATGCAATTCAGGTTCAGTTATAAGATGATAAAGGGCAACATAATTTAGACAGGTAAAGATAATTGTTTTAAATTTGCAGGGGGTAGGGGGGCAGCATATCTGAGCAGTACTGTAATTAAACTGCAGTATTGGTACAACTGAACCTACTGTTTATTTACAATGATTCCTGAAAGTCACCAGCCTGAATACACACCAATATAGCAGCAATTACCAGGTCTATTTAACGATGTTGTATTGCTTCTCTTCTGCAGACAAAGGATGATTGGTCAGAGGTCACTGTTTAAGTTTCTTGCACGAGGGAAAATAGTGCTTGCAAACAATTCCTTGATTTAAAGAGATTAAGTCATATCTACATAATAGGACTGAGAACAGCATGAAGTTGTATTGCTTTTCATGATCAAAAGCACATTTATCTTGCTTGTAAGGAGAACAGAGTTTGTTTTTGATGTAAATGTGCCTTTAGAAAGTGAGAACTGAAAACATTTATATAAAAAAGTCAAATAACTATTTCATGAAACTATATATATAAAAATTGAGTTATCACAACTAAAGCAGCAAATCAAAATCTGCTGAGGTTTTCTGGTATAACTAAAAAAAAAAGTTAGTTTGTGTCCAAGTTCAGTAAGTCAAATGCTACCATTGACACAACAAAACAAAAACCCACAAGAGGAAATTGCAAAGTGCACAATGAAATTAATAAGTCTTGGATCAAGTATTTATGGAAAAATGGAAATGTTTGTCCGGTGGACTTGATAAGTAAGAATGCAAAGGAGGTATTAAAGTTTCTCTGCTCCAGGCTTGGCTTGGCGCTCCACGTAGAAGAGGATGTAGGCCTTGGCCTTGCCCACGGTCTCCTCGTCGGTCAGGGTCACAGTACTGTCATTGAAGTGGAACCAGCGGCCCTCGTGCGCCGCGTACGCTGTGTAGTGGCCGGAACCAACGCTGTGGAGCAGGCAGAGGGACTACAGTCAGGGACATTCCTCACTGAGGCACCTTCTCCTGGGGCTAAGGGACTGCCAGCAGCCTGGGGAAGGAAGGTACCCACAGCCCTGCACAGCAGATGCTTCTCTTTTTGAGCTGTGAGGCTCAAAGTTCTTCAATTAGAGTTCTACAAGAACACACTGTCTTGTCCCTTCTACTGTTACTCTCAACAGATCTGTCCAGGGCTGGGAAAAGTTAAANCCCACAGCCCTGCACAGCAGATGCTTCTCTTTTTGAGTTGTGAGGCTCAAAGAGCTCAAAGAGCTCAAAGACTCCCAGTAAGTTTACTTCAATCTGTGCCCAGCACCATCCCGGGGCGTGCCTGTGAGCCTTCACTGCTGTGGCAGGAAAGGTAATGGTGATGATCTCTTTCACCATACACATCTTTGGGCAGCAGTTGTTCCAAGCATGCTCATACACTTCGTTAGCATAAATGCAAATGTACCTTCCCACATGAATAAAAAGAGGAAAAAATAGTCCTGTTTTGTAGTAAGAATTTCAAAATGAGACATTTAATTCTTGGAAGGCCCCCTGACTCCTCTTGGTTTAGGGCTTTTTTATTTGTAGAGGCACTAATTGTCATGTAATCTCACACATGTAGTCATTAACCCCAAAGGCTGCCAGGGGGCATTCACAGGCCTAACCCTATTGTATCTATCAAAATCAATTCAGCTTACCTCCCTGCCAGCTTATAAACTACTGCTTACTTCCCCCAAATAAAATACATGCCTCAGGCCAGAAACCCCTTCATTATCTCTGCATGTACCTGAGGGGGAGAAGGTCTGTGCCAGGAGGACAGGCTGGTTCCATGTACTCACCCTGAGCCGTGATGCACAACCACAGCCACGAGGTCATACAGGCAGCTCTCTGGGCCACTGTTTTCAGGCTGTGGTAGGAAAAAACCAGAAAACTCTTCAAATCTCATCAGCATCCTGTAATTTCTAATAAAGACATATGCCATGGAACAAATTCCTGCAGGAGGCACCCTCCAGCCTCCATTCTTACCTCTAACAAGTAGCATTTCATGTCTAGGCCTCGCAAGGGAAACTCAACATACGTATCAACCTTGTTTCTCAGATATGCTGTCCAGTGAAAGCGTTTCAAGTGTAAGCATAGCACCTACAGGGACACAGTTATAAAAGGTGTGTTAGAGGAGGGGGATGAACTCAATGCTGGACACTGCAATAGCCATGGGGAGGAAGAGGTCTTGGTTGAACCATTATTTCCTTTGACATTTTGTCACACTGTTATTTCTCATGCTTACACAAACCTTTGGTAGTTTCTGAATCCAGAATTTTTTGGTGGACTTCTGTTTCTTTTTGCATTTGTGACACATGTACAGCTCTGTCTCATCAAGTTCTTCCAGGTCTGTAAAACTGCGAAGACAATCTAGAAAAAGCAGATACATCAAGTGGTTTTTGTTAATATGAAATACGACAAAGACAGCAAATACAGGTGTGTTCATCTGCTGCAAACATTCTAGTTATATCCATCTGAGCAGCAAAAAAGCTGTGTAATGTTTTAATACAATAACCTGTTGCAACATGCAACCTTCCCTTTTCCTGAAAGCAGCTAGTAGTAGTTTGAAAGAAACAAACAGGCATCCCCAAAACCTCCATCTTCCAAACAAGATTCCATCCAACATTCAGCAAAACTGCTTTCAAATGAAGATAAATTATTTTCTAACATAGAATATTCAACTTTTAAAGCCTGTTTGGCTTTAGATACAAAGTGAACAAACACAACAACACGGTTTTGTAGAATATTTCATGGTTTTGAGCAAGTCTGTTCACAAATCTGTAAAAACTAACATCCTGTAAAAACCAAGGTCAGTAACAGTACTGCTGCCCAACCTGCTGGACTGCACTGATGTGGTTTAAATGCAGAACCCCCAAAGAGCCACCCTCACTGTGGGCACATGTGTCCGAGGACAGAGCCCCAGCAAACACCTACAGGCAACACTGCAGATCACTGTCTGGGAAGAGTGAACTCCATTAGAAATGTTCTGATTAGAAAGAAAATCCTCTTAGGCCTGGTATGATTTCATTAGCCAGGCACTCTTACCTCGTAGCGTGCACATTGGTCCACTCTCTTGGTTTTTAGTACGTTTGTTTCTGAACTGACTTGGAATATCTAGCGAAAGGTCTAGAAAAGTAATGATTTAAAAAACAAAATTAGGGCTGAATAGAACAATGCCTAGTCTTTTCAGGCTGACACTCTGGGTCTGTCATGTGACATCTAAATATATCAAGCTTCAGATTTAATTTTCTGCTCTAAGTCACACAGTATTTGGAACACAAGAGGCAGCATCTTACCTAGGAATGGATCAAACTTTCTAGATTCAGTCCCACATATTAGGCAGTTTACTTCATTTTGAAGAATGCCTCCAAAAATGGCAGTGACAACAGTAGACGCTCCATTTCTAGACAAACCACATCAGAGAAGTACAGTCAGCCAGAAAGCCTGAGCTGAATTCCCAACACCTGTCCAATGTTTGGTGCCCACATCTCCTGCTGTTGGGCCAAGCCAGTGAAACAGGGACTGGATGCTCCTGGCAGAACAGGCACTGCAGCTGCGCAGGGGCACATCACATGTGTGCGCTGCCTACACTGCTTTATCTTGGACCTAAAGAAAGGGTGAACTGGGGGTCTCTAAGCAGATGTTCAAACTCAAAAATGCAGCTGGGTGCATTTCTATAGTGGAGCTGTACTGGATGCTCACACAAGTCCAGGATTTTAACCCTGTAATTAAGACTTTATCTGAAACAAAAACTCTTTCTTCTTCGGTCAAGCATGTTTTTGTTTTAACTCTACAACCTTTCTTACATGTGCTTTTGACTTCTTTGAGCACATTTCTGCACGTCACTGCCAACGGCAGCTTAAGTTGCATTAAGACATGACAAACAATGTGCAAGATCAGCACTATTCTCTAAGCTTTCATTACTCTCCTACTGAATTTTTTTAGCAGATTATGTAATGGGCCTGCTTCTCACAGTCCAATTTAAAAAACAAACAAATTTTAAGTTACCTTATTATACACTAGCAAGGCTTGCAGAAATCTGTGTTCCTTGCCTGCACTCCACCTACATCTTTACAGCTCATCTCAACACTTCCTGAGCAAGAGAAAATAGCTGCTCAAATGGACTGGTGCACAAGAAGAGAGCATTCACAGCCTATTTATTACTTTACTGTAAGCATTAAAGTGCCCTCACAAGAAGGGCAGCTTACCCCATGTCACTGCGCAATTGAACAGCCCTTCTCAAGGCAAATTTACAGTAGGTAGGTGAACAAAGATTAAATTCTCCTTGATTTTCACATCCAAAATACTGACAAAACAAAATCAGTTTAGATTTCAAGTATATGTCAATTCTACAAACATTTTAAGATTCTTCTGGGGGATTTTTAAGCATCAGCAACACACTATAAATGCAGTACAGAGCACAGTCTGAACTTTGATAGGCTTTCCCTAACAAAGCATCTATAAAACACTGCATCTCAGGCCTGCTTACTCTGTCCTAATCAGTATAGAAGGAAAAACTCAAACTCTAGTTTTCTGTAAGGAATTAAGGACTTAGGGACCAAATGTGCAGGCTGATCTGACAATTTTCCTTCCTGAAGCAAATAAAGGGTTTTCTCTCTTGTGAGAGTTTCACTCTAAGAGAAAACACAGCTAGGACAGAGGTCAGAAAAAACAGTATTTTGAGAAGTACAGAAAGAGGAGTGAAACACCCAAAATACACCTGTTACAAGTTACACAGTAGCATGAAAATCAAAATTATGCACAAAAAAAAAGCACCAACTGTAACTGTCAAGCGATACACGAGATCATCTGCTGGAAAAATGACTTCAGGTGCTAACTGCACTATTCAGTCATTTATCCAGGAGGTCTGCTCACAATTTAAACATCAAAATCACTGGCCATCATTTTCGTTCCTGCAGCATTCAGGCTATGTATCACCCTAAGACAATTATATTGTCTGGGGAGAAAAAAGAATTCTATAGGGTATAGATAATACATTATTTCTGAAAGACTAGTGAATTAAAATGTCTTTACAACTTAGTCTGTATGCTCACTCACACCTATGAAAACTGCTGATCTAAGATACTTCATTTTGAAGGGACACAGAACGTACAGAATGCTCATCTTCATAACCTACAGTTTTGCACTGCCTGAAGTTAGAAGCACTGAAGAAAACTTAAAACATGGAACCCTGAATCTGAAATTCCAGAGCCACCACATGCAGACCCATGCAAAGGCATGAAGACTTTGAAGAAATTAAAAACCACTTCTTACATGCAACATTTGTTGCTTGCAGACAGGTTAGAATTTTCTTGCAAGATTACTGAACGTGAAACACCGTTGAAGCCACCCTGGAGTTCCAGGTGTAGATGGTCCAAAAGATAACGCATGAACTCGTGGGCATCCTGTTGCTGGTATCCCCTTAAGAGAAAAGGAAACAACAACAAAATTGCTTTAGAGGTAACACACAGAAAGCACCAGGATCACAGGAAAAAAACCTTTGCTTGTTTAATCCTACTGAGCAGACTTTCCATATGTGCTTGGTACCAAGAAAGTTTCCCAAGTAGCCTCTGGAAAGACGTGGCAACGTCCTGACAAATTAAGTGATTTTGGTCCTTTGCAGCTCGTGCTCTCTGCATGCCTCTTGTGAGAATGGAGAAACCTTTAAGAATATACAATTCAGATAGGAAGAGAAAGCAGCAGGGAGCAGCAGACACCTGCCATGTGCTCACACAACACAATGGGCCTAAGGGAGCTGCCACATTGTTATCTGGCCTCACCAGCCCTGCCTGTGCCAGGGGCCTCCCAGGACTGTGTCCCTGTTAACTGAAATGCACAATGGATGGCAGCAGTGGCTTCTCCTCTGTCTCCTTTGGTACTGACTTATGTTTGATTTGTGCCTCAGCAGAACTGCTTTGAATCTCATTCAGACAGGGCACTATTTGTCCCTACTTTGAAGCGGCCACAGATTAAGGTCAATATATTGTAATATCAAACCTGGTAAGATTCAAAAGAAAGACACCACAAAATGTATTGTTCATGTGGGATGCAGAGTCAGTACTTCCGAGTGGTTCTCATTCAGTCACTGATCCCACTCACTTTGGCAAGTACAAGTGTTTCTTTGTCTGTTTAGTCCCCTCCTCACCAAAGGCAGGAATTTAGTCTCTAGGTTTGTTTTCCACATGCATCTTTCAGCATCAATATGAAGTCTGAAATAATTAGGATGAGAGCACCATTTCTTCTAGGATGAGATCTACAGCCATGCTTGGAGTTGCACACTTCCCCTGCATAACTCATTTGCTGGAAGAGGGAGCTGGTGGTGGGGGTATTCAGAGCATCTCTTGAGCATTTAGATTTGGTAGGACAGGGCTCAGTCTTACATGTGCTGGGCCATCAGCAGCAATGCTGCTCAATCACCATTATTATTTCACCACTAAGAAACCTTACTGAAAAGAACAGAGAAGCTATCAGGGTAAAACATGCCTTTAAAGTTATTTAAGCTAAATCACGCATCAAATTCAACAAACAACTGCTGTTCACTTGCCATTAAGCTGCACACTGAGACAAAGCATGACAGGATACATAGTGAAACACTGAAAGCTTTGTGCAACACTGACATAAGTATGTGCAGGTCACTGTAGGCCTATGCTACAGAAATCCCTACACAGCAAGAGCTGGCTTTCCCTCCACCTCCTGTCCGTTCTCATAAGCTGTTTTATCAGGCCTCCCCTTTTCCACCTCACTACGTCGCCTAAGTGCTGGCAATAACTGTCAGGTAGGAATGTCTGAGAGAGAAATACAAATGGGTATATAAATGCAAGTGCTCAGGGGAGGCAAAATCCTGTAAGATTCATGGCAGAGTAGCCAGAGGTGGAGAGAAATGCTAACGGACTCACTGCAACAGAAATACGCAACGTGAGGCTGATGTGCTTAGTGAGGAACACAGATGCATCCAATGAGAGTATTGCCAAGAGATAACAGAATAAAAATAAAAATTTCCACCTTGTAGGATTACAGTAATGCTTTCTTCCAAACCAGCAGCTTTAAAATAAATCAAGGAGTCTGTATATGGGCACATGGGCAGCACTGCCTACCTTTTACAACAGAAAACCCAGCACCCAGAAACACTGCTGTGCTTCAAGAGGCCACAGTCCTGTACAGCCAAGATAGGACTTATTGTCCCAAAGTTGCAAAGTAATTATACATTTGTTAAAACAAAGTAGTAAAACCAAACTCTGCTTCAAAGCTGCATGTTAATTGTGCAGGGCTTTGAAGTTGCTACAGTACCACAGGATTTGCTTAGTTTACTGTACGCAGATTTCTTCAATAACCACATAAGCAACCAGACTAAACAGCCAAAGATTAAATGTATGGAAAGTCTTTGCTTCAGACACCTTTTCTGCATGAAATTCCTCTAAAAGAACTTGGCACACTTGGTCTGCAACAAATAAACCTCAGGAATTGTTCCACATTGTTGGCTGTGCTCCTGGTGCATGTATTTATACTTGCATAGAAGTATGCTAACTATAGATGGAAAATTCTTTGCATTTGTTAAGATACATAATTATAGATACAGATCTTTCATAGGACACACTGATAAGGAAAATGCACTGTTTAAAGTAAATTATGTTAAAGCCCTGCAGCAAAAAGCAGAGTTACTCTGATAGTCTGCTTGTACAACAAAACTGATGTCCATCCACCTGAAGCAATTCATTCAATTCAAGCCCACTCCCAACACTTTTTCCCAGTGGCAAGACGACAGGATATAAAGAGGATCAGTTACCAGGAAAATAGAGTACACTACTTATACAGCAGTAAATCAGCAAAACACACATCTTGCAACTTGGCATGAGGCTGCAGAACTGCCCTGGCATGCAGCACAACAGCAGCCAGGGAGCAGGATAAGGAGAGCCCAGAGGCCCTGCAGTTGTGCCTGCAGTAGTTACAAATGGCTTTCTCTACTCCCAGCTGCAGTGTGAGGCAAAGGGGCACGGAGGGCAGCAGAAGCAGCAGCTTCTTCTATAACCCTCCTCAGGGAGAGCAGCACTCACAGTCCTTCACTTTAACAACCAAAATCTCATTGGACTAAAACAACTGAATCCATTTCCAGCTGCTCCCGCCTTGTTTCACCACTTCAAGCTCCATAAGCACACCCCAAAGTGGCTGGTGTGCTGCAAGAAGGCTGCTGGCTCCATCTTTCTTCCACACATCTGTCTGCCTTCTCTTCCCCATCTCCCAGGGACCACACAAGACACAACTGGAATTTCAGCATCGTTAGCTTTTAGAAGGTTCAACTAAGCACTGCACAAATTCAGATTTTCTCCCTGCATCATGTGGGAGTAGGGACCTGCTAAAAGCAGCTGACTCTATTCTCCACTTGATTTTATGAGTTCCCTTATCCATTAATTGTGGACATGGCTCCCAGAAAACTGGGAATAAAAAGGAAGAGGGAGAACCCCAAAAAATAGCACTTTTTCTTTTAAAAGCTGTAATAGAACCTACAGTGCTGAAAATTTACCTGAGGAACTTCAAGGAACAGGTTCCTCACTTGGTCTAACAAGAATTATAGAGAAGCCTGTAATAGAGAAACTGGCCACAGACATAAGGGATGATACTTCTTTGCCTATAATGTTTTGGTCACTGCTGGCAACTACTGGTATTGAACTTCCTTGATTCTCATAAGCCAAATGAAACATAACTAGCTGTGTGAAGAACAGAATTAACAGATTTGTGTTGTTTGGGTTAGTCATTGAGCAGATGTGTTCACAGCATGTTTTCAGCACTGCTAGAGATGTAACAGGTAAGAGAACACCATTATTAAGTGAGAACACAGAGCAACTGTAGTGGTTTTGGTTTGCCAATCTGAGTTTTTCAGTTAACACACCAATTAATGTAGTGGGTTTAGCGCTGGCCAAACACCAGTGTACTCACTAGAATTATTTATTCATTTTTTGCTGCAAGATAAGGATTAGGAAGAGAGCAAAGCAGGCTCAAAACTTTAAAGGGTATAAAGAAAACTTTATTAACCAAACTAAAATAAAAAATAGTAAGAAATCAGAATAAACCTTCAGAACACTTCTCCTCCCTCCAACTCTTCTGTTTCTGACAACGTAAAGAGACAAAATTTGGTATTTTCAGTCAGTTCATTGCTTTTAAACTAATCTTTCTTCGGTTTACTTAGGAAGAGGAGTTTTCTTGCCATGTCATGGAGATTTTTTCACAAGAAACAGTTCTTTCGTTTAGAAAGAACGAATAGCAGCCACCTGGAAATTTACAATTGTGAAGTCTCTCCTACGTTTGGTAGTTTTTTCACAACTACTACCATGGGTCATTTCAGTTTTTTGGGGTGCAATTTTAAGAATGAGCTGTTCTAGTATAGAGACAAAAGTTTTCTTCATCTATTTCTGGGAAACAGAGGTCTCTTCTATCCCTGAGACCTCTAAAGTTTTTAATCTCATTAATTAAAGTAATAATTAAAGTTTTTAATCTCATTCATTTCTCTCTATGCTTTTCATCAAATTACAGCTACTTCGACATCTGCTTGTTTTAGTATTGGTGTTTCTGCTCGTGGCTGTGGTTAGAACACTACATCTCTCCAAGGCATTTTATGAGTTATAGGGAAAAAGAGTCTGATGTAATAATTATATCTTCATCATAGCTTTAAAAGATAATTTTAGCTTAAGACAAAGGCATTTTTTTTTTCCCTCCTTTGGGCTTTGGCTCTTTTTTCTTATCAATGTTGGTGTCTTTTTGTTGTTCCTTTCATGTACTTTTAATTTTTTTTATTTAATTTTATTTGGGAGAAGTGGTGCTGGCAGGTTTCTTTGTTTTTAAATGGAATTTTATAGCACTGAGTTAATTTTATTTGGGCTTTGCAGTAGGAAATGGCTTTTTGTTGTTGGTCACATGATTTCTGCCAGGCAGTGGCCGAAGAGGCTCACAGCGTTGATTTCAGCTGTTTCTGCACTTCTGGATGGGATTATGGTGTTAGTGGCAATTTCACAGAGGCGTATTTCACTTTTTTAAGTGGTTTAACAGGGTGTCAATATTTAAAATTAGCTAGCTGATTGGTTTTGTCAGGTCCAAAGGAAGCTGTTAAGGTTTTTATAGGGAATTACTTCTGTAGTTGGTGGATTTTTTTCCTTAACTAAAAACCAAACTATGTTAAACTACAACAGCAACTTACCTTCATCACAACATATCCTAACAGGTTTCAGTGCTCCCTTGAAAGAGGTTCAGGGGTCAGGACAGGGAGACCTTGGAGAGGAATGATACTTGGGTTTACTTGGGTAACCTTCTTTTCCACTTTATAGTCTGTTTTGTATGGGCCCAAAATGCTTATTATGCACAGGATTTTTCTCTTAATAGCCCTTATATTATGTTCAACTGGTGACTACTGTATATTGAGAGAATCAAGGAAGTTTCAGCCAGCATGTTTGCATTTAGGCCAGTAGGTGCTGTATCTTTTTTAACCTGACTACATCATTTTCTTATTGCAGCCAAGCCTGGGTTCTGTCAACACCCTGCACTTGGCACTTACCAACCAGTCAATAGCTTGATTCCTTCGGAGCACTAGCTTGAAGGTACAACTATCACTGTTTCTCATGTGAGATCTCTATCCTCTCTGAAACTGCTACATGTGGTAGAAGGGCAGAAGGAAAAAGCAAGCACTACTGATGAACAGAAAACTGTTGACCAAAGCAAAGATCCTTTTCAAAGCCCATCTGGAAAGCTGCACAGAGTCCATCCTGTAGATGCAGCCCGTTTTACAGTAGGACACCAGCAATATGTGGTTGCAATCAAGAATACTGTTATTTTTTAAAAAAACTTACCTAAAATTTGGCATTATTTTCCAAACAACGTAAAATAAAGACTCTGGACTAAATGCAGTTTGGCTTCCTTGCCATAAAGCACAGAGTGTCTTTCTGAATTCTTCCACAAGTGAACTGTAAAGAAAGTAAGAGCTGGTGTTTAATGTGGGTTTGTTTACAAACCTTAGAGGTTTACTTGTTCAATGGTACAAGTATCAGACATTAGCTGGGTTAAGACTGTAACAACTGGGTAACTATCCTTTCTAGTAGCTTCAAAGATTTCACGTCCAAAATCCTACCCACAATTGTTGAAGACACATAGATTCAGAAAATTGTATTTCAGATGTTCAGGACGGACTCATGTGAACACCTATGCACTGTTTGCCATTTTAGTGTGGACTCTGCTGACATCATCCTTTTAACACTTGCTCAAAAACAACCTACAGATCACCAATCACTTACTCCTGAACTTTTTGTAATAGTAGTCGCAGTAGGTTGACTTGCAGTCACATCCTCATGACCCTATTTTAGCGGGAAGTCAGTAGCATGATGTCTGCAGCACATATCAAGAGGACTTCTTAACATGATTTAACATGTCACACTCCAGCACTACCTGATGTATCTGACTGCCTCTCCCTGCAGCATCAGACCTGTAACAGCAAGCTGCAAGTGATACGAGTTTCTTTCTTTGTAGGCAACTATTTTTCTGTGCCTCAGTCCCCTGTGAATTGTGCAATATCAAAAGTGTCCAGTGGCCCCAGCAGCCCAAACTTGCTGTTTCCCACACAGCTAAGAGCTCACAAGGCACACACAGCTTACACATTGTTATCCCCCTGGCTCCTGGTGTGGTAAGTTCGCCGCCCTGCCGTCTTCCCATTCCTCAGCTCCACTGCAGGCAACTCTTTGAAGTAACAGCAAAACTGCTGAATGTTACTAGGAAAAACAAAATGAAATCCTTAAAGGGCAGAGAAAAAGGATAATATTATGTATTCTGGAGCTTGTTCTTTGAAATGCATAAACACCACTTCATGCAGTGACACAGGATGGCAATCACAAACAGTTCAAGAGACAAGAAACACTGTAGCAAATACCTTCCGTCAGTAACTACGCAGATCTGCAAATATCACTGTCATCCCACCTTCTTAAAATAATTACATTTTGGCTCTGCTTTGACTAAGAGATAGCCTGCCAGACTGAGCTATCATTTCCTAACAACCCAGACTTGCATTTGCTGAGGAAGTTAATGTATTTTACTGGCCTCAGCAGTGAAGGGGCACTCTCCTGTTCCGGCAAGTACATGGCATGTTTCCTCTGGAATGCTGTATCACAGGATGTGCCTCACACCATGAAACACAACTTTATCAACCCACCCACACCCACTCCTGCAAATTCAGGTACACTTCTGTCCAGTGGAAACATGCCAAATTCACCTGCCCAGTGCTACAGCACACAAGACCCCTGAGAGGGGTAGGAGAGCTGTGGAAGGTACCTGAGTGACTGAAGGATTGCATTCATGAAACAAGTGTTCCCCAGGTTCCGAAGGCCTGTGGCACAAAGGGCAGTGGTGCTTCCCTAGAACGAGAACAGTTGGGTTACAGAAAGATTTATCACTGCTCCACCACTTCCCCCCCTCCAGAGCCATCGCTGTTGGATCAAGCACAGATCTGAGCAATAACCAACTACACTGAGTGCAGCTGCAAAGCCAAAGCAACCACCTCAGCAGCTCAAACTGCCCTGAAGCTCCATCTTGACATGAAAACTCTTTCTGACTCACTCCTGCCAAGAGAAAACTATACTATGCCTTTTCCTGCACAAATAAATCTAGAATAGGACAACACGGTTAATCACAGGCTCTTATTGCCAAGGATTTGTGTGTATGTACATTAAACATTCACACTCCAATAGCGTCCAGTGAGAACTGGATAGCAATTTCCCTACAGTGGCTCTGAAAAATGAAAGTACCAATCCTCATCTGTCTTTTCCCAAGTCTAATATGAACAGTGTGGCTGCCTCCAGGTTGTTTTAAGTCACCAGCACTAGTCTGAGTCTCAGTGGGATGCTGTGGTGGCCAGAAGGGTTTTTGAAAGACAAGACAACAGCATTTATTTGGGAAATAAACAGCCAAGTTAGACTGTGCAAAGAAGAGGCAAAGAGTTGAAAAAAGAGAAGCAAAATACACACCATTTACAGCCTAGAACAATGAACCCACAGATGAGCTTGCTTTTTGTCAAATTATCTCCAGGGTGGGTGGGAAGGGAAGAAAAATGTGGACAATACTGCCTTTATGATTCTAGGATCTGCAACATTTGGACACATTCCACTGTTCACAAAATACCACACTGGAATTTCATCAAATTTCTGGGCATCCTTCATTGTTCTAACAGAATTGAAAAGCTGGGCTACCTTTAAGTGTCTCAAAGTGCAAACACCACAGTGTCCTGAGCACATTCTTTTCTCACTCTTGCCCCAAGTGCCACAGCACAGCACTAATGCACACAGCATTGCCCTGCAGTTCAAGATAAGATTCAATATGCCAACAATAAAAAAGAATCTGTTGTTAGAGGCAATATTGAAGTATTAATAAAACCGACAAAACAGCATAGAGCCAGAAGAATCAAATAAGCGTTTAGTTCAAGCTTTCTAATTCTGTCTTATCCTTATCTAAATGTTGCCTGGAATTTTTCTTTTGGTTTTTACTGGCTTTCAGTTTTCCAGACAATGATGCTGTACTGCCATAGCAAGAAAGCCCCACTATTTCTCCCAGGCTTCCTCAATCTCTGCAAGATTGGGACAGTTGAGGAAGTGCAGACAGCACATTCAAACAACCCTAAACTGACTGTAGTAGTGCATTTTTAAAGTAATTAAACCCCTCCAGACTTTGCCAAACAGCAACCAACTGCTTTGCTCCACCTCCAGGGTCTTATTCCCATTCACATCCTCTCGGGCAGTTGTTCCAATGGCTGAAGGAGCAGCTGCTCCAGCTCCCTTTGGTGACACTGCTGTCCCACAGCCCAAAAGCTCTGCTCCATCTCTCCCCCATTTTCCCAACGGTTGAACCAGTTGAATACAGCTGGGTCAGTATCTCCCCTCTCCATCCTCAAATTCTGGGAAAAATTATGAAAACGAGAAACTCCCTTAATCCAATCTGTGCAAAAGAGACATCTGACTTGCAACATTCTTTGTTTGGAAGAAATGATTCAGCCCTTCAGCCATTTAGCCGGGGCTGGATCCTCCTCTCCTGGGTGCTATCCTGCAGATCTGAAGTTAAAATAGCAGGAAGGTTAAATGAGGAGAAGACAAGCTTAAAAACAGTCCATAGTTCCTCCCGAAAGCAAGTTTTACTGAGCTCTTTTAAAAAACTAGTAACATTTTTTACTTTTTCCTAACAATTACTCTTAGCCTCCCCTCAAGAGTGTACCTCCTCTTTGCCTTCTGCACCTGGAAGAATAAAAACCCAAAAAACCAAAACATGACAAAAGCTCTTCGCCTGCTCAGAAAAGCAAAGCTCCATCTTGACATGAAACCCTTCTAAAGCCCAGGAAAGCTCAGTCTACATCAACAGAAATGCAGCAGAGTATCAGCCATGTTTGTGTGTGAAGGGGCATTTTCAGGTGTGTGGCCAAAAGATGCTGAAGTGCACCAAGCACAATTTGGGTCTAGGCCAACTATAAACCTCAGTAGGTTTACAAAAACCCTTTAAATTCACTGTACCAGATCTGTTGTACTTACATTTACTTTCAATAACTTGCTGTTCAGAGATGAGTTTTCCAATAGTTTTCTTTTCCTATGTCTGTCTGATGTAAAGGCTGAACTGTTGGAAAGCAATTAAAAGCAGTTATTTACCAGAAAAAAACAACGTATTGTGTGGAATGGACCAGAGAAAATCAACTCATGTTTATCAACTCAAGTGATTCCATCTGTCACCAGCTGTCACTGAGAGCAAACAGGCTCTCCATTGCTGCAGTCTGAAATTGGCTGCACCTCCCTCAGGGCACAGCCCCATGGCCCACCCGTAAGTTACTGGAGGATATTCTGCTCAGGAACATGTTCCCTCAAGAGTGGCCTTAGTAGCAGCTACTTGTCATCTAAAATATTAATCTTCCTCCTAGATCAAAGAAATTAAGTTCTTCTGTCAGGAAAATCATCTAAGCCTTTAAAAATACAACTTCAAAAAAAAATCAGGACGAAATTAAGTTACCAAAAATCAAGAATATGTGGAATGTTAGTACTTGCATATTATAGCTGACTTCTCTTACTTAAATAAAAATACATTAAGTTCTAACATTCATGTAATACTAAAGTTACAAAAATAACTGATTAGTCTTTTGCACATCAATGGAAATTAATGGCCCCTCAATTAAACCAGTTGATGATTTCTCTCTAATTTGATCCTGAAATCATAGCTTGTTTCAGGGTTTGGTTGGTACATTTTTTCCTTTTTCTTTCTTTTTTATTAAAACGCCCTCCAAGCATTCAAAAATCACCATTACACAGAATGGAAGCCTGCACCATATCTTTCACCTCCCAAGAAGTTAGATCACTTGGATGTTTCCAATTCACTTCTCATTATACTTAAACATCTTTACATCTCACAACGTACCTGAAAAGACCATCAAAAGACGATGGAAAATAATGAAAATATTAATATAACCGACCAAGTAATCGATACACTCAGCTCAGGGAGGATCCAGAGATTTCCCCAGACCACAGGAATTTCGTAGCAGGAGTCCTTTGTGAACTCAGGGGCATTCTGATGTATATGGAAGCACTGAATGCACCCATATTTCTGCTTGGCATTAGGTAAGATTTTCAGGCCAACTGTGCAAGCACTCTTTGCTCTCTAGGACTGGCCACAGCACATACATCACCCAGGATCAGATTAACTGCTTTCCAGTGGAGCAGCCCCAGACAGAGACAAAGGAAAAAATGTTTCTTCTGTGCAGTTCCAAGTTCATAAGTCTTCTTAATCTTTTTGCTAGCAAATCAAGCTGTACAATTAATATGAAGACTACTTCCACCTGCACTTCTTCTTGAATTTCTCTGACAAAAAAAGCTTATTCTGGTTTTTTGACAAAACTCTGACAACAGAACAAGACATATGATCATGATCAATCAAATCCATTTGTTCTGCACCTCTGCTTCTCATTGATGAAAAGGCTTTTAAGCACAGTGTCTGACACAGAAGGATTAAGACACACGTCATTAGATACACATACACGTATGAAACAAATACCACTTCAATGATGCACTATTACAAGTCTGCCCTAGGCAGTCTGGGTGCAGACAAACTACTTACTTTTCCAAGTTCTGTAGGTGCTCTCTCACCTTCTGTACCAGGCCCAGCTTGGTATCATTGACTACAAAATCATCACAGCGATAACTGCAAGAAAAACATTTTTCAGAATATGCAAAGCACCTCAGTGAAGCAGATCAAGCCCCACAAGCCTACGTGTGGAAAGCACCAAAGGGATCCAGTGAAAGATTATGAGAACTGGGGAGCACAACACCTCACACTGAGCTTGGTTCCCTCTGAGAAATCCCCTCCAGCAGAAGAGGCTACAGGAACCATCTTATTACATGGGTTTTCTGCTAGTTTAGTTTTTTATTAGAAATCAAAAGCTTGGTCTGCTGCCTGGCCCAAGGCAGAATACCACTTCAACAAAAACTGAAACAGTGTAAAAAAAGCAGACTCAGTAGTCTATCCACAGATTTATCAGAAAAGACCAACTGACCCCTGGTAAACAGAATACAAAGCTTTTATTAATTTTTAAACTATTTTAACATTGTAAAGTTATCACTGAAACCTGAAGTGCTCAACAGATATATACAAAACATAAAAGTCTGTGCTACTGAGAAAACAGCAGGGAAGATGGACTAAGAGATCACTTGAGTTTTCCAAAGTCAGGCCAGAAGTCTGTGGCAACTTGCACGTCATGCTTAACCACAAATATCATTCCATCACTCATCAGTTTCTGTACATACTGTGAAGTGTCCAATTACAGCTTCAAATTTTGGCAGGCAAGTGAACAAGTGAGGAAAACTAACTCTGGATATGTTTAATATCAGAACTGTAGCTATCTCTCTCCTTTCACTTTGGCACAAGAGTGACTCAAATGCAAAATACATCATCATCACCACCTCAGGCTATTCCTCTGCTGGAGCAGATCCACATTTGCTTCCTAATGTAATGAAGCTACTGACTTCAGGCACAACTGGAATTCACAATACTCTTTGTTGCATAAATCTGCAGGTATTGCCAGTGTTACTTCGAACTCCACATTGTTGAAAAGGCTACAGAGTTGAGAAAGTAAAGGTCCTTGCCACTGAATGGAGTCCCTAAGATCAGTGTGTTCAGTACCTTTGATTTTTCCCTCCAGAAGAGAAATTAACATGGTGACTTTCAAGACATCCAAACATTGCAGGCAGCAGTTATGGTGCAGCAGCAGCTCTCTGGCTACAGAGAGCAGCAGGCACAACTTTCCCAGGCATTGTCCTGGGGAAAGGCTGTGAGAAGATCCGAGAAAATAATGATAAACAATTCTTGTCTTCACTTGCTGCACCTGTTGTTGTGAACATGTGGAACGTGTTATGGAGATTTGCTTACCAAAGGGTGGTTTCTTAACTGGCCCATGGTGATGGTGTTTAGATTGAAGGACCTATTGGGTCCACCTGTATCGTGACCGTCTGTAAGGGTGATGGGTTTCTTAATAAGTACAGTGTAATAAAGTGATTGATCAGCCTTCTGAGAATCATGGAGTCAATGCTAGGTACTACCCAGCTGGGGGCCTGCGATGACATTATGGGTACTTACACAAGCTCTAGAAATTAGTAAGATTACCAGTATTCTTTTTTCTTACATTTTTAAAGATGGCCACAGACCAAGTTAGTTTGGCAGGGGGAAGAAGTCTGTTGATGTGCTTGTTTTTCAGCCACATCTTAGGTAGTCCTTGTCAGCTTTTTCAGCCACCTACAAAGACCTAATGAGGTGCTCCTGCATTTGGCACTCCCACAGGACCCAGCTCTCAGGCCAAGGCTCAGAGCACGTGGGCCCAGTCAGCTAATACACAGAGTGGGACTCCAGAGCAGGGGCACCCCAGCTGCACCAGCACAGTCACACTGTTTCCTAATGCTGGAGTAGCTACTGTTGAGAAAGCAGGGGATGGAAACAGATACAAGCTCACTGAAACCCTCAATGAGAACTTATTGCTGAAAGATGATTTCATTGCTCCCATGCCCTGAAGATCACATTAACTTTATTTTTACAAACCAGTTAAGCACTTGCCCCAAGATGGAAGAATAAAACCAAATACATCAGTAAATGTCAGGGTCCTTCCAACAATGGAAAAGTAATTGTAAGTTTCACTCAAAATCAAGACAATCTCCTATTTCTCTTTTTAATAGGTAGGTTTTTTAAAAAACCTCTCTTGCAACACTGAGGATTCAGCACTAGTATTAGAAATAACAGCATTACCTCCAAACTATTTTGGAGAAACCAAATAAACAGATTTAGAAGTAGTTTATGTTCTAGTAACTTAAATTTGCTAAGCCACACACCTTAAAGGTAAACTGCTAAGAAATTACATCCTATATGTGAAGCTACCATTCAAAACAGCTGCTTAATTTGTGATCCTCAGGATTATCGCCAATTAACGAACACCTTTTTTGGATACAGCAGCTCTAAAACATGCTTTAACAGCAACGACACAGAACAAATTCTATACCTTGCAGAGGGTCCCTTATATGGCTCAGCACAGTATTTTCCTCTATACACTCTATTTTTAGTACCTCTGCTACCTCCAAGACCTGGCCTCATTTGCTTATAAAATGGCATTAATCCAGTGAATGTATGCACTGCTCTGGGAACATGAGCACTTACTGCTGTTACAATGCTTAGCAGGGACAGAACTTCATGCTGTGTTTAAAAGCCCCAACTAGATTTGAAGAATTTGAAGGATAGGAAAAAATTAAGAAAACCCAGGTTTCCTTAGTTAGGCCAACACCTTATATGAATAAACAAAGAGCTCAAGTTTTACTGTCTCGATAAAAGGCTTTTTACTCTTCTTATTTTCACTGATCGTAGAATGCAAAATAATAGGACTAAGCAATCTCATTTTCCAATGATCATGGCACCAGCACAGTCTGGTTTGCTTTTTAAAGAGAACCCTCTTCACAGAGACTAAAAATAGAATTTTTCTAAATCCTTGACAGTTGGTTATTTTTACACCAGCCAGGAACACACACACCCCCCTGAAACAACTGTGCCCCTTTAAGGGATAACAAGGAGGGTAAGGGGTGAGAAATCTGACCTGCAAACTGTCTGGGATTAAATGAACACAGGAAACATATTATGCAAATATATAAACAGGGGAGCCTTTCTTCTTCTGTGCCAACTGTCTGTGCACTAGCATAGAGAAAACCAATTTACAAGAGTCCTCTTTCAGGAAAGCGGGGTTCTTACTCATATCGTTTTACTTCTCGTGCACAAAAAAAACCCTAACACAGAATGAGAAAGCACCCCATGACAGTTTGAAGACAAAAAAGATCTGTACTTCTTGCAAACTCTTTGTGTGTAGTACTTTAGAACTAACTGAAAGGCTGATTACCTCCAAAAAGTGGGATTCAGGACTCTCTTTTTCTCAGCAGTTAAGGTCTAAATGTAATTTAGTCTGAGTGTTTAGTATGGCTTCTATTGTCTCAAAAGTGACCAAAGAATCAAGAAGAGAGTTGTAGTCTCGTAACAAAATATTAACAAATTCTCTCAACTTTTCCACTGGTAAAACTGAGCAAACGAAGAACAAAACCCTCTGGAAAGACTGCATTACAGGTTATGGCACGGCCAAAGGAAGGCAAAGCATCAAATGCTGCCTTCTTAGAAAGCCCATACAGGCCTGTTCACTGATACTATCATGCAAGCCAAGGAACACAGTAAATTGGGATCCATAGGATAAAAATGAAATAAGAGCATCCTACTCAACTTTGTGCAGTAAACAGAACTGCACATAAAAATATAAAAGCCAGCCCTGCATCAAAATATCTGCATTATTTTTACAGTAGAAATAAAATTCAGTTAAGTCTTAGGATGGTATTTTATTGACTTTCAAATTATTGAGGCAGCCCACACTGGTAGCATAAAATACTCACCTTTGCATAAAAGTTCACTTAAAAGAACCACCATGGCATAAACTTAGGACTGTCTACTGGATTCATGTCTACACTGCAGTTCACAAATAGGCTTTACAAAGCTATTGAAAGCCCATTCACTCTTCACAATACCTAATTATGTCTCAAATTTACCAAACTATTAACTTTAACAGGCAGCAGCCTCCACAGTACTGTCCAAAATAAAGGGGGAAAAGTTGATCTGGATGCCTTCTGTTTCACCTTTAAACTTCTGTGCTCATTTCAACTGGGTGCAGTAACAAATTCAAGTATCCTTCCCTGTTTATCATGTGGGAAAAACCTGAAATATCTTAAATGAAAGCAAAGACAAACTGCTTCTGAAACTTGTTCAACTTCACATTAGCAGAGGAGTTATAATTTGCTGTTGAATTACCCACACAACAGGAACTCCCCAAGGCAAAGCTGGCTACAATTAGTTCCAGTTCATCCACAGATGACTCAGCCCTCGACTACAGCACAAAAGACATCACATGCTGAACTGCTTCCCTTCTGTGCTCCCACAAACACACACCTCCCCAGGTGCAGGTCTGCCTGCCCTGCCCAGCATAGCTGGGGTCAGTAACAGATCCCACAGCCCCCAGTCTGGCTGCTGGTATTTGGCAATGCCCACACAGGGTTTGGGATAAGGGCAGCAGGGTGCTCAGACTTGCTGCAGTAACTCATCAAGCCTCAGCAAGTTTGGAACATTATTTGTCATAATGGAGATATAATCAAAGACTTCAAATACCCTGCTAAAATTCCTCCACAGATTATTACCTTCAGAATGACTGGAAGACAGGGCATAATTCAAACAAAACAAAAAGCCACAACATAGAACTCAGCTGCTACCAGTATTGATTGGGAAAGTGAAAGCAGCTTCTCACAGCTGTTGCAACGCTGGTAATCTGTGCATACATACCCCTTGGAAAACTTGACTGTTTTCTCATGTATTCACATAGGAGCAGATAAAAATGCTGGTCATTACAATAAAATGCAAATAAAAGCACAATTCCCCTACATCACAAAGCTACTCAAACCTTTAGTCTATGCTTAAATACCTACAGCTGCTTCCACCATCTGAGCAGTTTTTGAATTGCTCCGAACAGCATTTCTTCAGGTGAAATCACATAACTGGGGTTTTACTTGCAGGAAATAAAAATATTTGTTACAGAAGCATTCTTCATAAAACTACTTCATCAAACAGATTTTTTTCCTAAATGAACTACCCAAAAGACACCCAACTATTTGAACAAAATACCCATTAGAGCAGCCACATATCCAGTAATTTTACAAGACCATAACAGGGATTTCCCTGAGATTTACACTGCTCAAATCTGCACTGCCACACTGCACAAGTAACAATATACATAGAAAACCATGGAGCAAATGGGGAAGCACCTGTCAACAGGTTTGCTTAAGGGGAAGAGGATGGAGGATGCTGAAGCAAAAAGCAGTGCTTTCCACTGACTCCCAGTCTTTGCCCTCTGGGGAACAAGGACCACGGGGAATCCAATGTTAACAGCATCAATATTAAGCTTCCCTAAACTTAATAGCATCACACTGCAAGAACCCCACAAAGGCATCAGAAGGAATCAGCCCAGGCCACTGTGCTGTTTAAAGAAACATTTCTGATTGTTTTCCTTACTCTTGCTGGAGACTTGATGCTGCTTCCCAGCAGGATCAGCCACTTTCCCAGACTCACAGAAGGTACACGCACAAACACAACTCGAGTTCAGATCTCTTGGGCAGGAACTACAGTGTAATAGTTTACCTTCTGAATCCTGACAAATAAAGGATATGTGAAAGGCTCACCAGCTTGATGGAAGGAGCAACACCAACCAAACAGCTTTCGCAATTAAGAGGTTTGGGTCTCCATGTACCCAAAAGCAAAGAGAAGCAACTCCAAACCCCACAGCACTTATTTCAAAAGGTTTCTTCTCTGTTTAAGATATTTGACATGTGAGAGTTTAGTTACAACCAGTAACTGTACAGTGTTACAATACACATGGAAAAGCAGAGTGTTCCAAAAAGACAGGTCTGGAAATCAAACAATGAAATGCTCAAAAATGTGCATAATAATGCTGCAGGAGAGTCTGATGTTTTCACCTTCTAGTATACAAAATTTTGTCAAATTAGAGTGTTTAAACCCTTACCAGTATGTACTGTAACTACTGCAATCCATACACACAGTATGCTGAACTTTCTCCTGTTTTTCTGTTTTCTTATGATTGGTCATAGGAATCTGTGCATCTTCATAATGCTTTTTTGCATGGCCATTCACATATCTGAAATAAATGTAAAAGAAAGAAGTTTATACTTCTAAACAGCTAATCATCATTCATTAAAAAAACAGGAATAAAAAAGGCATCCAATATTTACACCAGCATTAAAAAAGACAATTCACTTGTGTGACAACACTGGCCAAATTTTCTAATGTTTTCCCCCTTTACTCTTTCCTGTGGTCCAAACTGGCCCCTCCATCTCCTTGATCAAATCCCAGGATCTGTGCTCCTAACAGACTAATGCACTTCCACAAGTGAGAAAATCCTCAACTCCCTTTTCCCATACCTGTAGTGCAGTTAGTTCTCTGTACTGCCTTCACAAATACTCTTCTTACAGCTCGACCTTTTCTCCCCCAGCACTTGTGTTTGGGATCCCTTTAACAGAGTGCTGACTCCCATTTTCAGCTTTCTCATTCAGCAGCATGATTTAATGTTACAGTCATCGAGTTCATGAACCTGGGCTCTGGAGCTTGTGGTTACATAAGGGAATAAGAAATCTAAAATCCTGCAGCTCTTTTGCTGACACAA
>VZRH01004133.1:51987-62180 GCA_013397555.1 Urocynchramus pylzowi | reverse complement strand
AAAAAAAAAAAAAAAAGAGCCCTAAGGTGTATTTTATCTTCTCATTCAATTATTTTCCATTCTAAGGATGGGAGCTTTTTGGAAAGACAAAAAAACCCTGCATAGATAACTGACTCAATATCTACCAACTGCACATAAGAAAGGCTATTTGGAGACAGTAGTAAATTTTTTTAAGATTAGTAACAATTAAAATATTCCAATTATTTATTGCACACCATTGCATACCATGAAGTATCTCCCCCTCTCTTAGCTCCCACCAAGTATAAATTTATTAAATAAATAAATAAAGGTGAAAAAAGGGTCAGTGTCAAAAACTCTTAATAGGACACATTATTAAAACTGTAGCACTTAGTGATACCGAGATCAAACAAACAAAACCTGGAGTTCATTCAAACCACTTTAAAAGACAAAATCACTGCTTAATGATGCTTTCCCAGAATAACAGCACACCAGCACTGATGTTACCCAACAGAAGAAAACATGTTCACATCTCAGATACTGTCTAAATGTCAACACTAATTGCATTCCACTAATATATGCATCTCAAACATTTATGTAGCAGTCTGTTTTCTACAATTACCCTGACATATAAACAACAACATTGACTGTGTCATTCCTCCACAATTTATTTGGTGTACTTCAACTAATACGGACATCAAGGTGAAGCCAGAAGGAATTCTGATGGCAGCTACTTCTTACATGGCAATAATTTAAGTCCAAAACTACACTGCAGTTACATTTATTTTCAGTCTCAGCTGAATAGTTGCTGTTTCTCTCAAAATAAGCTGTGCCAACTTGTGGCTTTGAAACAACTCTTATTGTGTTTATCTTATCACAAAAGAAATATCTTCCAGAATGGAACTTAACAATAACCTGCTAAATTATCAGTTTTCCACACACTTTTTGAACTGAGCAATCAAATTTACTGTCACTTTACTTTAAAAACCCAATGAAATAAAACCCCCATATCTTGAATATAATCTCTGGACTCTCATAAGGTAGCAAAGAACCATGTTAAGCATAAACATACAATATTAAATGAGATAATGAAAGGTTTATTTCAGGGAAATTTTGAACTAACTGCCTCAGAGTCAAGCAACAAAGGAGAAAGATAAAAATCTGATTAAAAGATTTGCACACTAACACAGTACCCACCTTCCACAATGGACACTCGAACACGTCAGACAGACCCAGGGACTTTTATTTGACCGGCACACTATAAAAGATTTTTAAAAAAAAGGTGTCAAATGAATGAAGTCTACTTGATTTTAAAATACAATACAAAAATATCAGCATGACAAAAACACTGGCAAACCTTCCAATTCTTTTTTTTTGGTTTTAATAACAGTCCAGTTATCATATACTGGATAAAAAGCTATGGTACTTCTGCTTCATAAAACTTGTTCTACAAGAAACCATTTTAAAGAAGATATCACAAGAAAGGCTGGCAATCTGATAAGAAGCACACAGAATGAATTACTGTGCAATGCATGCTAATACACACCATTTATACATTGTGTATTCCTATGGTGCAGTGCTGATACAGAATTTACCCATAATGACTTCACCCTCAGTCCCACACAAGCAGCTGAAAGGTTAAAACATAACACCAGTGCTGTGCTTCACAATCTACTCAAGACATCAGAAGATGTTATCTAAGTTTTTGGCTGTCATATTTTAAGTCTAGAAAATTTAAAACACGGATGTTTTAAGCTAAAGGGCTTAAACAAAACAAAATGAAACAAAAAAACCCAACAAAAAACACACACAAAAAAAAAACAAACCCAAAACCAAAACAAAACAAAAAAAATCCAAAACCAAACAAAAAACCACCACCAACAAAAAAAAAAAAAAAAACACAAAACAAAACAAAAAACAACAACAAAAAAAGGCAAACACTAAAAAAAGATGAAACACCATCCCAGGGTAGGGCCATAGAAATGGGATATTCCAACTCTAATTAAACCCAGCAGATCACTGAAACAGGGATGCTATGAAATACAACACTTAGATTTGAATGAAGTAAAATTGTTAACAACTATCCATTACCACAGAATTTACAAAAATAATATTTCACTTCCAAATACCCCACTAATATGACGAAAAAATTAAAATAAAATGCTAAGTGCACTCCTATGAGGGCAGAAAACAAAAATAAAATACAACTTCGATTATCCCCAAAATACAAAAGGGTATGATACCAGACCCATAAATTTTCCACACCATAAATTTCTGCTGCTTGGAGCAGCCAGTGAAGAGAGTCACAGAGGAAAGAAAAGGCATTGGGAACTTGAGGGTCTGTGAGGCCAGGCCGTAGAAGGACAAAGAGAAGAGGACTGACCCTGATTGTACATGTAAATTACTTATATTGTTACTCATTGTGGGAAAGCTTGAGAACAGCCCTCCCTCTCTGGAGTCACACCTTAAAACAAGAACTGAAGCAGCACAGCAGCTGCTCCAGGGTAGGATCATCTGAGCAGGCTAATTCAGGACTTGTAGCAAAACTCAGAACACAGTTCACCAAGAACTGTGATGATCCAAGACTATCAGGGAAAACCAAGCTAAGAAAAGTAGTTTCTTTATCAAATTAAGTGTTTATTAAAAAGGAAGGGGTCAATTTTGATTCAACAGAGAACTGACAAGCTTAGCTATTTAGAAGAGCTAATACATTTTTCCACTACCAGATTTTACCTTTTTGATTTAAATAGGGTGGGAAAAAAAAAGAGTACACTGCTTTTTAAACAATTGTTTTTTGCATTTGATTTTATTATTACAAATAGCTGCTGTATTTAAATTCAAAAGCTAAAAAACCAAGGCACGTTTAAAATGAGAATGCTATCACGTTAAGTGGGGGGGAAAAGGCACATTCTCCAGAAATATTTTATGAAGTAACTTCTTCAAACTCTTTAGTCAAGACTCCAGAACTGCTTCCTTCAGCTACTTTACTTGAGAAACAGATTTTCTCACATATCTCAGTTATCTGGCATTGGTTCTGCAAACCTGAATTTTTCTATTTCTAAAGCTGCTTATTCCCACATCTGTGATGGTCATCTTGCAATAGATAGAGGGCAGCCAGGTAGAGCTGTTTTGGTTAACATTTCAGCTCAGGAACATGGAAGAAGTTTGTCTAATCTGACCAAAACATTACCAAGAAACCCAAAATTTAACACTGGCAAACAGAAGAGAAAGGGAAGATCTTAAAAACAGCTATTATCAATTAAAAATGGGCTAAAGGAACTGGCAATGTAAAATATTAACCAGAAGGAAAGAAAAAGAAGCCAAAACCATTCATGTACTTAATAATCTGTGCTTAAGTGCTGTATGAAGAAAGCACTACTCTACGCTTTCCATGCCAGGAACATAAAAAGATCTTCCTAGGATTAAAATCCTAGCAATTTCCCACTGTGAAATAACATGTTTGCTTTCACTATGTTATCATCTATGCATGGAACTGGTTCTCAACCAGTAGGTCAAAGCATTATGATGGAAACTATTACTCCTACTTTCCACCCCTACCAGACAATTACAATTTCACATTCAGGTACTTTAAATACCTGTACTGCTTGTTTGTCAAGTGTTAAATTATACTGGAGGAGTGCTCATTCTGCAGGTTTAAGTGCTCTGCACAAAGCCAGCAAACAAGTCCAACCTCTGCACAATACCAAAAAAAATCGCATACACTAAATGTTTCTATCTTTCCTATCAGGGAATAGGAAAAGATGGCTCATTTGTTTACTTTAACTTTTAAGAAGAACTTTGCCCAGTTGCATCACATCAGAAATGTGTAGTTTATCTTCTGCACAAACATCTCCACCCACAATGAACTCACACCACATGGAAGTGACTCCCACTAAGATTAAACACAGAATCCAGTGTTAAATCTGTGACCTCCAATTGCTCTGTTCTCAGAGAATTACACAACTGATTTTTTTAAAGGCATTGCTGGAGATTGCATTCTGTATTTCTCTGAGGCTGGCTCAGCAGATAGCTGCATTAAAGCCTGGCTCTCCCGGCGTTCCTCAGTTCAGATCCTGAAGCAGTTATAATCTTGCTACTTAATAAATTAAATTAGACTGGAAGTTTCAGGCATTAGTTAGGACTCTATCAAGACAGGTACCATGGAATGCACAGCAAAATCACAGTCACTGTCCAGAACTACTTATAATCTAAACTAGAGGTAGACAGTTTGGCTTCATGTATAAAGACACTGCACATTTTTCCTTTCAGATGGGGTACTGACATGAATACAGTAAGCTCCAAAGTAGGCCAGAAGTGAGAGAGAGCGATCCATAGCAAAACCCTTTTCAATTCGAAGAACATTACACAGCCCTGGAAGTTGACCCCTAAAACAGACTTGGGTGTTCTGGACTTTCAGGTCACACGCACTAAATCATGAGGAATGATTTTCATTCGTATAGGTACTGATATATTTACTCCATAATCAGTTTTCCAATTAGGATTTGGAGGTTTGGTTTGTTTTTCTTTTAGCACTACTTAAAAAAGAGAGGGGAGCATTACATTAGCATCCCTTAGTTTGGATTAAAATTATGTTCACACACTGTAACCCCATTAAAAAAATTATCTGTCTTATTTAGTGTTATACAGACCAAGGAACATTGGCTGCTTTCTCAGCTTGGACAAAAGTTTGGCTACTGAAACAGTTACCAACTGCCTCAATTTGCTGTATTTTTAGAATAGATTCAAGTGGTCAGGCAAAGACAACACTAACATGTCAAAAGAAAAGGGAAAGCAAAGCTGCAATGCCACAATCTTATCTGAGGTCATTTGCCACCTTACATCAAAATCATCTTAATTCAGAAACTTACAAACACAATTTTTTATCATGTAATAGGAAGAACTCTTTTACAGAATGATTTCTCTCACTGAAACCTGAATACTGATGTGTTACACAGTCTGCAAAGCCCTCTCTAAATGAAGAGGAATTATCAATCCATCCCCAGGAGAGCAAAGACTCATACATAACTTTGGGAACACTCAGAGACGTCCAAGCAGCTTCCACTTTTTGCAAATCACCCAGATAAGGTTCACTGAGTTATGCCAAATAGAATGAGCAAGATACAGCTAATCAATTTGGTGTTTTCACCACAGGGTCCCCACCCCATCCCACCCCCATGATCATGCAAATATGTACTTTTCGTGCTTGACTATTTTTTCTTATTGAAAACTGACTCCAAGTGCACTTGTGTGAAGCATGACTGCTCCTGGCAAACACTGCATTTCTTACACAGCAAAGACACAGACTGTCACTGAAGGAAAGTTACAGCCATGTAAAAGTATACAACAGACCTGTAGAATGAATGAGTTTGTTTAAACAGTACACTGCATAGCCGAGAAACTGGCAATAGAAGCAGCAGGAAAAGGAAGAGACACACAGGAAGCAGTTTTTGTAAAGCAGCCAAGTTCAGAAACCTGCAAGATGCAGTGTCTGCCAGAGATCTGGCAGCAGCACAGCCATGCAATGGACACAGTGCAAGTGACCCCGGGCCAGAGCTGCTACAGAGCTGTGCTTACAGCCACGGTTTAAAATGGCTGTAAAGGGTTTAAAATAAAGGGTTTAAAAATAGCCCTTCATTGCTACACTAAAGAAAAGGTCACCAAATATCAGCACATTAAGAGCAATACTTTAGTTTTCTGTTAAAAGCACATTGACTAGAAACAAGATTAGGGCCACTAGACTATTTCCAACAGACTCCACAGCCTTTACCAGACAGCCTGGGCTTAGCTCTCAAAAAGAGCTGTAGCAGCACTCCCATGTTACTGGCCCAATTATAGACCTCAATAACACAGTGACCTGCACAGAAACATCTCTGGACTAAGCGACCTCTGGTCAGTTCACATAATGTTCACACAATGGGTCAGCTATACCAAAACAAGCTAAACTGAATTTAAAAAAACCCCACTGTTGCTCCACTCAGGAAGAAGGAACAATATTTACAAACTTGTGATATCAGCGGTGCACTGACACTGTGCTGAGGAAATAATCCCACAAACACATACCTATGCGACATAAGTACAGCATGCTGTATCATGTGTATATCCAAAAACCCCACAATAATACTATTACAAGAAACAATACTATTTCATTATGATTTAGCAATGGGACTCCCATCTTGCTCCTTAAAGAACCTGACAACTGCAGCAAAAGACAGCTAGGCAGTCTCCACTAGCAACATGCGAAGAGAAAAGCAGCAACAATCCACACACCAAAATGAGAAACCCCTTCCTTGTAAAACATGAACCTTCTACTGTGACACATTAAGCCTAAGGAATCAGACTGAAAGCTACCTTTTCCAAGAATCTGGAAGTAAAGGTGGCAGAAATTTGCAAGCAAAAATCCCGGTGACAATAAAAAATTCTGTACGATATTTAACCAAATTTACAAAAACCCCTTTAGTAATAGCATTTCAAATGCCAAGATTTTCAGTCAAAGGATTCAAAGCATTTTTCAGAAAATCCATTTCCATTTTACAGATGAGAACAAGAGATTGAATCATTTACCAAAATAATTTTACCACCATAGGTCAGAACTGAGCCTACTAGCCCATACACTTTTAAATCATTTTAACTGCAGCCAAGGGGAAGATATCCCAAAAGCCATCACTCTACGCAAAAGTTGTAAGGTGATTTGCCAAAACAGCTCTGAATTGAACACATCAAACTTCCCATATGCAATATACAACAGGCATCAGGTGCTTGAGAGTCATCCATGAAAGCTGGTGTTCTACTTAGGGAATCACTCAAGTTATTAACCTATGAGAAACATCAAGGAGACAAACGCATTGGATGTGTGGTCCCTCCTCTGGGCTTACATGCTAGAGCTGCAACAAGGTTATGCCCACTGCTGGAATTCACAGCTCTGGAATTCCCTCTGGATGCAGGCACAAGTTTCTTCAAAGACTGAATAAATCAGCAGAGGAGTTTTCTCCACAGAATCCCCTTTCATTCAAGATGTGAACATCCCAAGTTTACTGCATGTACCTCCTACCCTGAAAGACCTCCTTTGCAGACAACCTCTAAATGCTGAGGTAGGACTGCCAATTCCTTCCCATGAGTAAGTACTTCTTTTGGGGAACAGTGAGACAAAGCAAGAGACCAAGTGAAACTTTCAACCAGCCCAGCAGTTACAGCTTTCACCCAGGCTGCAGGCTCCACAGCAAGGAATATCTATGCACTCTACATTCAAAACCCACCACACGAATAACTCAGTTGTTAAAATTGAGACTGGAACCAAGGATTTTCCACCAAGATGAATGGACCAAATCACAACATTCGAGAGCCATGTGCACTCTTTCCTCCTGGCCCAAACTCACTTATAAACCAGCATATACAATAAACAGCATCTCAAGGCAAAAAATTACAAGTCTTCCTCACCACAGAACATCAGTCAAGACTTCAGGGTGTGTGGATGTATCCAGAATCAGACACTCTGACATTGAAAAAACACCTTATTGCCAGAGGAATAATAGAATTATTTATTAAAAGAATACAGGTATCCTCCAAGTGAAAGACAATAGTCTTAAAGAATACAGGTATCCTCCAAGGTACATTAGTATTTTTACCAGCAGCATGTAAAAATGCCTAACATGCAATATAGGTTCGTTACTACTAAGTACACATACACCAACACAATGATCATGTTCCCAGCTTCTGACAACCATTTGTGTATTTAAAAAGGCAGTTCCTTCAAGTGTACACACAAGCTTTATTATTATCTGACCTTACTGTATGTTTATATTCAGGAGGAATCAAAAGTACTGAAAAGACAGGGTAGGCCTTAACATACCCAGAAGTGCAGTAAGAATACTAACACTATCTTATAATCTAGGAATAGGATCCTCAAAGTTAAATACAGAGTTAAATGTGCATGGTTGTTGACTGTTGGGTTTTTTTTTTGTTTGGGTGGGGAATGTTTAAAGCATATATGCATTTGGGGAAAGCATCTGCTCCACATTTAAGAAAGCCAATAAATTCCAGGTGAATAACTGTAATGAAAGTCAGGTAATTGAAAAAGGAAGTAAATGTTGCAAGAGTATTTTTTTAAACCCCTGAGCAGACGAAAGCCCCATTCTAAACAAAGAATGCAGGAAAAAGGAACATTACAGGCTTTGAAAACTAGTGACATGTTCTACACTTAGAAGACAGCTGGTTTTACTGTCCAGGTTTTAAAGAATACTCCCATTTGTTCTCAAACTTAATTTCAGAAAGTTTTTCTTTCTCTCCTTCTCTCGGCCCCATTAAAAGACGTTCATACGTGCACTAAATTTGCTCTAAACTCTTTAACCATGACAAAAAAAAAATCTATTTAACCATATGTTGCATAACTTTCATTTGTAAGACATCTTTACTACATATTTTAGAAAAACAGAATTTTAGTCAAAATGAAAATCAGACAGAAGGGGGAAAGGTATTCACTTATACTATTTAAAATGCTTTGTTTTAAAATGAGCTAACACACACATAACTAAACTAAAAGTTAAGAAAAGATTCAGGAAATTTCAATTATATTTATAGCAAAGCAAGAGAATTCACAAGGAAGCAAGTCTCCTAGTAAGCATTACTAAACATATAAAAATGTTAAAACCTTCTTTCACAATGAAGAAAAGTCTCAACAGTATCAAGTCCTAGGCCTGACTCAAATCACATTCAAATATAAGAGAATTCAAATAAAACTCCAAAGAACATTTAAAGAAAGAAACAAACAACTGTCACGTGCAGCTGTGGGAAAAAAACCCAAGTTCCTTCCCTGTCTTTATCTTTCAGCCAAAATCCAAAAGATCAGGTTTCTAGTAAGAAGACAGGTCATCTAGTGATAGTTTGTGAACTACTATTTGCGTTCATGCATACCTGCACATGTAGTTTCCTCTTCCTTGTGCTAAATAAAAGCATTGCTCAGTCTCATAGAAGAAATTTCACATGGTTACAGTGAACCAATCCCATTTACCGTGGAAAACCATTCATAATTCACCACCCACGTGAGAATATAAAGCAGGGGTAGGTGCACAACTTTTCACAGAATAAGTAGGTCACTGAAGTGCCCAACACATTCCTAAAGCTGAGGAATGTCAGAGAACAAGGTGATCAGCTTCACTGGCCTGAAATTCCCTTCCCCACACTCAATTACACTGGCTTCAGTTCGGCATTCAGATTATGCAATCAGAATTCCACACTGAGAAACGGGGATGTTACAAAAACGCAGGAGTTTTTGTTTCCCTGTATTCTCAGCGCAGTGATGGAAAAGCAGACGGGGAGGTCAGGAAAATTACTTCTAAGTAGTGTAAACAGGTCCCCAGGAAGTGGCAGAGCTGGGGGGAGGAGGTGCCAAACCGAAGTCAGGTCACTCCCAGTAGCTCGCTGCTCTGGGCGAGAGAGGAGAGACAGGATCAGCGCTGCCAGTCACTCACTGACTGACGTTCGGCTGCCAGGCGACACCACCGCCACTACTTCTGAGAATTTCATCTTTCCACGTGTCCAGCCAAGCTTCAGGACAACGCAGACGCGTCAGCAGCTGATCTTCCTGCACATGCCACAAAAATCACATCCCACCTGAAAGCACAGTGAAAAGTACGGAAAGACAAACTGACAGAAAGAAAACAATACAGGCAGTCTGAACTTAATGAAAAGGCAGAGCCAAAAGCATTTTTTTTTAAATTACTCCCTCTATTTCTCCTTTACACTCTAAAAACATTTTTTATTTGTTTGGCTACTTTGATAACTAATTAGCATACAAACTTAAATACATATATTTTAAAATTGAATGCTTTTAGCCTTCACAGGGAAAACAGATATCGTTCCTCAGTGTAGCAGAAGCATCCACAAAAAAAAAAAAAAAAGTTAGTAAATTTTTATGCTAGAGCAAGATACATAAATGCTCATTTTCAGACAGCAGCCAGAAAAAACAAAGCAACGCCAACAGTGTAATGTAATTTTGAGTAAGTCAGCAATTAATAGCAGGTCAAAATATGCAAGCTGGGAATAAGAGGGAAAACAGGGGAAAGACAGAAAGAAGTCCTCTTGCTTTCTTCTTTCTTTATATAATCTAGTAATAATCTGTTTGTTTGTAGTTGCCACTACGACATTCCTACTTCCTCAATATCAGAAAAAGATACATTAAACTATCCCGTGGCCAAAAAAAAAAAAAAAAAAAAAAAAAAAAGAAGGGGGGAGAAAAAAAT
>VZRH01004133.1:0-31227 GCA_013397555.1 Urocynchramus pylzowi | reverse complement strand
GCCAGAGCTCGGCGGGTCAGACAGAAAATATTTTAGATAAGAGACAATAAACATCACTGAGAACATGAGCAGAAGACTCCTGACTCCTTCTTGGACAGCTGGGTTGGGAAAAGCGGCTTCCACCAACACCTGGGGTCATCTCCAGCAGAGAAGACCCTGACACTTGCAGAGCGTGCAGTAACCGTGCCCCACAGGCCAAAGCAGCATATCCACCTCATCCCTGTGACTGACAGCCTTTGTTAAGTCATATTACCAATTACCACCAAAAAGCTTCATTACCTTTGTATATAATCAGTTTGTTATTCACTACATACATTCCCTACATGCATCTAAGCAGATACTTAACAGGACTTTTTCTTAGAAACTGAATGTAGTGCCTTGAAATTAACTGGCAATATATTTGTACTTTGGACTCACCTGCATGCCAAGATTAGCAGTATTTCCAACTGGTTACAGTCACAGACACTGTAAATACAGCATTCAGTCTGCTTCTTTTATGGGTGCTGTTTAACCTATTCTAAGCATCATAGTTTAGTCTACTATTTAAATACAAGTTGGGTTTTCCCAACAGCTGGGACCTGAAATCAAGTTGCTTTATGGTCATGTTTTACTGTAATAGGTTAACTTCAGTCCAGAAATGCAAGAGAAATTAATCCTTCTGAAGACATACACTGAACAAAATCAATATATGCACTCAGAGGGAGCTTTAGGTCTGTCCCTGATGTGATCTTACATGCTCCTGTAAATCTGTTTGAGAGCGGACTTCAGGGAAGACAAGCCCTTAATCTGAATATCAGTTTGAACAGAAAAAAAAAAAAATGTTGGGGAAATTGATTTGAATTTTTGCAAGTGGTCACACACTACAGTGCCTGACCTTCTCTTACAGGAAATCCTGTAGTGCTGCTCTGCTCAGTCTGCCAGTTCCCAGCCCGTTTAGCATCTATTTCAGAACATGCAAGAACTCTTGAATATGGCTTCACTGGGCTACTCTGCCACAGCAGAAACTTCTTTCATAAGGGCATAATATTTTTGGGAGGGCAGATGGGAAATTGCTAACACATAGGGAATTTCGAGAGGTAGAACAATTTAGAGGGCAGAGGACTGGATTTCTGAATTCCTGCTCTAACTCCACAGCTTGCAATGACCAGGGATCAGTATCTTGGTTTTGTGCATCATCTGCAATATGATTTTTTTAAAAAGCAGTTCTTACCTTGAAAATTTGCAGATGAAATGAAAATGAAGCAAAACCAAAATGAAAACACAGCAGAAAAATATCTACAATTATGCACTGCACCTCAGGATGTACATATCCCCATTCAGATGTGATATAAGCAAAGATACTGGACAATTTCCAAAATGTTACATTTACTCAGAAATGTTGTTTTGAAAGACTGAAAGGCTTGAAGGAAGATCATGTCAAGGAAACAAGGAATTTGCTTGAGATACAAATCATAAAATCCCATCATTTGGAAATGGCCAGTCTAACAATAGAGTGTCCTTCCTAAGTGAATCAGTGTCAAAAGAGAAGACAACAAACACTGCAGCTCTGAACAATATATTTTATCTACACAATTAAAGACTCCAAGAGAACGGACTAAATGGCATCATGCACTAACATTTCAAACCTAGACATCAAGGCTTATATTCCAGCACAGTTCAAATGTGAAAGCAGGGCTCAATTTCAAGGCTGTCTGGTGTCCCTCGTGCAAACTGCCTGACAGCCAGGACTCATCAAGCTCTATTAGGGTTTCTGAGACAACTAACTGTCTGTCAGTGCTGTGCCCTTCTTCCTCAGACAGCTCTGGGGTTAAACCTTTTGCTTACAGACAGCAGTTATATGGGTTTGTATTATTTGAGCCTTACATTCAGGCACTCCCACTGTGCCCAACACCCAGCAGCCTCCCAAACTGGGGAGCTGGTGAGACCTGATGAGATGGTCTTATGACCCAGACTGATTTTAGTTACTGCAGATAGTGAGGTAATTGCTTCTTTTGCATCCAGCTGACCCTCTCTGCTTTCCGTTTAGAGTATGCAAGGGGCTCCACAGTCTGTTTGTTATGGCCATTTATCTGTATGCTTACTAAAAGGTTTTTTAAAGAAATGCAGTATCAGCATCTCCTCCAGCTTTTGACACTGCTCACATCAGAACAGAATCACAGAATGAACTAGGCTGGAAGAGACCTTTGAGATCATCAAGTCCAACCTATGACCTAATACCTCCTCATCAACTAAACCATGGCACTGAGTGCCATGTCCAGTCTTTTTTGTAAACACATCCAGGGATGGTGACTCCACCACCTCCCTGGGGAGACGGTTCCTTTGCCCAATCAGTCTTTCAATGAAGAATTTTCTTCTGACATCTAACCTAAACTTCCCTTGGTGCAGCTTAAGACTGTGTCCTCTCATCCTGTCAGTGGTTGCCTAGGAGGAGAGCCTGCCCCCCACCTGACCACAACCACCTTTCAGGTAGCTATAGAGAATGATGAGGTCACCCGTGAGCCTCTGTTTTTTTCAGGCTTAACAACCCCAGCTCCCTCAGTCATTCCTCACAGGATTTGCGTTCCACGTCCCTCACCAGCCTTGTTTCCCTCCTCTGGACACGCTCCAGCATCTCAACACCGTTCCTAAACCGAGGGGCCCAGACCTGGACACGGCACTCAAGCCTTTGTTACCCATGCTGAGTGCACTGGTGTACATGCACTTCAGCTGGGCTGCTGATTTCACCCCTGACTCTGGCTTACCACCCTTGGGCTTGTTTCTGGAGAGCCCTGGTTGCATCCCACTTCAAGCCTAGTTTAAAGCCCTCTCAATGAGTTGGGCCAATTCGTGGGCTAGAATCCTTTTGCCCTTGACAGAGATGGAGCCCATCTGGCTCCAGCAGACCAGGTGCCATAAAAGTTGCCCCATGGTCAAAGAATCCAAAAGTCTGGTGATGGTAGCCAACCTTTAAGCTACTTGTTGATAATGAGGCTTCTCCTGTTCCTTTCATCATTTGTCCCTGCAACTGAAGGCACTGAGCAGAACACCACCTGTGCTCCTGCCCCATCGACCAACCGACCCAGAGCCCTGAAGTCCCTCCTAATCACCCTGGTGCTCTTCTTTTCAATCTTGCCACTGCCAGCCTGGAGTATCAGCAGTGGATAGTAATCAGAGGGCTGAATCAGCCCACAGAGTCTCTCAGTGATACCCTGTCCCCGGGCCTCAGGGAGGCAGCAGACCTCCCTGTCGGATGGGTCTGCTCAACATACCGGGCTCTGTGTTACTCTCAGAAGGAAGCCACCTACTACCACTACCCTTTTTTTGTTTTTAATGCTAGAAGTAGTAATCTGTCTGACAGATGAAGTGCAATTGGGAGGCTCTCCAGGCAGATTAACAGTGCAAGTTAAAGACTGATAAACACACACTGCAGAATTTCAGCCTGGCCTTTCATACTCAGGATGCAAATCTACTACTTCTCATGAGCCTCCCCCCTCAAAATCCATGGAAATGCTGCTCTGTCTCTGCCTTGGCCTGGTGTGGAAATGAAAACCGACTGCTAGCAACCTAAAATTTCTTAAAGCCAGAATAAAATGCAATCCCTATGTAGTTTGTGCAGAACACTGGCAGGTGACTGTGTCAGGGAGCTTTTTTTCTCTTTTTCCATGGCTTATAGTTTGGAAGCAAAGAGCTTTCTCTCCAGCCAGCCTTGAAAGCACAGCCTGGAATTCTTCTCATGGCTGTGAAGCCAAAATGGCTTCTGCTATAGCAGAAACTAGGGGAGGAGAGGTACAGGTTGTGGAAATGCAAAAACGGTCTGAGGAAGATTCTAAGAATCAAAGCATATTTCACCATGGTGAATGTTTCAAAAACACTGTCAGAAAAGATGAAGGAAGGAGATAAGAAAACACAGTTTGGCAGATAGCTCAGTCCATACACTCCTACACAACATGGTCTTTTTGTAGAGCAGGTAATTTTCAGCTCCTGATACCAGCCTTAGCAGCTTGTCAGACAGGCTGCCAGCTATGTGGAGGCTGATGACAAAACCACTTATTCCACAGAAACCTACAAAATGGTGTTTCCAAATTTCCTTTGGGTTAGGTAGGTCCTGCATGGAGCAACAGCTTTGTGCTGATAGCCCTCATGCTGAACACACTCAGTATGCCTTTTGTACCAATGTGGTAGACAGTGTCCCTCTGCTGTGGACAATGGCACTTGCAAAGTCATGTTAAAAACATTTTCACTATAGCTTACGCTCTCTAACTCTTGATTACATCTATCTGAACCAAAACAAGCAGAACTTCAATCTAGGTTTACAAAATGCTAAGGAGAGGAAGTGTTCTCAACCACAGCTGCTCTCTAAAAGGCTACGGGACATTAATTAGTTGGTGCTGCTCCTTCCAGACTCCCTCTACCTAGACAGGGAAGACTGGGCTATGGATGAAGAGCAGCAATAGACCAGAACCATGCTTTACAGCAGGGCCCTGCCTGGGATCTAGGCAGAAGTGAGCCATGCTACAGTCAACTTTACCTTATCAACCTCATAAATGGTAGGAAAAAATAAGCACGTCTAATAACATTGAGCAATTACACAGTAGCTGATAAATAAAGATGTTGAAAATAAAGTTTTACCAATCAATACTAATACACAATAAAGCTGTTACCAATATGTAGCAAGCAGTTAATAACAATTGTAAATAATAATGTACTCAAATAAAACCAATGGTCTCTTCAATCCCACCTTCTGCTACTCCCCTATCCTCACTTTAAGAGCTTATTCCCCAATCACTGACGAGGAAATTAACTTATACCCTGTGCTCCTCTTTACCCCTCTCCATACATGTCCTGAATAATATCAGATTCTGGGACTGTTGCTTCATGAATTTTCAGTCCTCCCTACTTCATGTGTCCTCCTGGTTCCAAGAGCCTTCAGCTCAAAAAAAAAAAAAAATCTGTTCCTGACAAGTCGGATGGTTTTTGTGGGAAGTGTCCATGGTCCCTTTGAGTTATTACCAGTTCCACACAGAGCCTTACTTCTTCTCCCTTCCCTCCAGTCCTCATAGTGTGCCATTATACTACATCTGACTGATCCAAAAATGGGAGCTGAGGGAGACTCTCTGAAACAGGCTAGAAAAGCTCTACTGTGGTATGGCCCATAGGAGTACAGATTTTTTTAAGCATTTTTGTCTCTGCTAAATAATTTCTCAAGCTCCATGTTTAAATTCCCTGAGTGCTGGAGTCTTCCCTGTGAGGACCTCACTAAAACTGAGGTAATGAAGGACATGATCAGTCTTCTGAGGGTGTTCTGACATAGAGGCAGGTCTGATTACATCATTTGTTTTGGGTTGAGTCTCAGGAGTTTTATAAAAAGCAGTCCTAAAGGCAAGGAGAGAGGAGAGGTGAGAGGAGGGCAATAACTCATCAGCAGAAGCTCTGTATATGTGCATTCTGCTATTTGCCACATGTCTACGAGGGAATTTCTTCAGAGTCCAAAGAAACCTGTGAACTGCTGGAATAAGTTTTTCCTTGAGATGTCAGCCAAGAGCTTCAGTATAGTCACAGTGGCTACTGTGCTTATTTTCTTCCTAAAGATACAGCTCTCAATGCAAGCGCCGTTGAATGGTAAAGTCTTTCAGCTTTCTCTTTTATTGTCTCTTGTACCTTAAGGCAGTCATTTATGCAGAAAAATGTCATCCTTTCATTATTACTATTCAATCATGCTCAAAGTTGTATATTGTTGCAGTCTGCCGTTGTTTGGAGTTTGTATCTTTATTTCAATTTCTCAGAATAGGTATTCTGACTTTTACAGGGAAGAGAAATTTGTCCTCTGATTTAGTTGGCATTACAGACTTCTTGCATGATCAGTATGCTTTGCTTTGTGGTTTTTATTTCTCATAAAATGAAGCAGAGACTGGCCCTGTCATAGTTAGTGTAAGCATCACACCTTTCCTTCTGCCTGTTTATTTTTAAAAAACCGGAGAGAAAAAAAAATCAATCCCTGTAAAGCACCCCACACACTAGAGGTCATTCTCTTATATTGGAAACTAGTTTAAGGAGGTTGGCACTCCTCACTCTCTTTTTACGAGTCAGTGTTCATCTATTCAAGCTGATTATAATAAATTTTCATTTTTTTCAAACTAATTATAATCTACCTGGTGTTATTATAGGATATGAGGGGAATTGTTCTAAAGTTTTGTGTTACTCAGCATGTATATTCATGGGACGAATATCCAGGAGGTTCAAACATAACCCAGAGCTGTTGGTTCATGGAGAGCTCTGTCAGGACAAGCATTGGACCATGTTTTTTGCATGAGCAGCAAAAGGCATGGAATTCAAACTGTTAAGGTCATCTTCTTATTTTGTGCTTATGTCCTCTAAAAAAAGGCCTACAGTCTGTAGCAGAATCACCCACCTGAAGGACAGAGGTTTCTAGAACTTGATGCTTTCCAGAACAACAGAATAAATAAAGCTTGATGTTTTACAGGTGCTTTCTGTGACCATACAGAAGGACTGGAATTGAAAAGATTTGTTGAAAATGTATGTTTTATGATACATCCTGAAGGGAATTCTGGAGAGTGCCTGTCTCAGACTCAGCTGGAACCTAGTCCCAAGAAATGGCGAGAGCTACAGCATCTGCCTATCTCAGACATCTTTCCAAGTAGATTGTCACACCTACAACTAACCACATTTTCCTAGCTCTCAAGTGACACTGGAAATGTATTTTTTCCCTGGCTGTTGATCAGTCAAACACAGGTACACTGGCTCTCAGGAACCTCCTCTGCCAGGCATGGGCATGTAACTGTGTCACTCATCAATACTCATCCCAACATGAACAAAGGGCCAGGAGAGCGTTCACAGACATAGAACCATTGAATGTTCACTTCTAGATGTGAATCCTCTAATTTGACACCGTGTGACAGTCTGCCTGACTCTCATTTCATTATCAGGCAGAATAAAAGCAACTGACTTTTGGTGGGAATCCTTAAAATCAGAGGGTTTTGGGAAATCTGCAAAAGACAGGCCTCAAAGACAGCAGAGCTGTGATTAGAGCTAAGCAGTAGCCGTAAGATTTGTCAGCAGTAAAGTTATATGAGAAGTGGAAAGTAAGGACAAACAGAACAATAGTCTGTGTATTAACACTTGGCTAGAATAACTCCCTAAGCTACAGAAAAGCATATCTAGCAAGATATTAGGAAGCTCCAAGCTTAATAATGGAGCTCTGTGCATTGCATTTTAAGGCTCACAAGTAGGTATTGCATTTGAAATAAGCAAGCATTGTTTTAACAAAAGGTACATGTGCTTCTAGTGGCTGTATAGAACTGCTGTCAATATGCTTTTGCTTTGTGTGATTGGTCAAAAAACTTCTAAGTGAGTTGTAACACTGAGTTCCTCGTCTGCTGCCAGGGATGTGAGCTGCTGGCTCACATCTTCCCATTGTCACAACCATGTAATGAGACTGATGCTGGAAAATAAACAGCTCGAGATGTGTTCCACAGCAGTCCCGTCCCGTTCGTGATTTGTACACAGACCCCTGGCCAGCAATAAAAACCTTGCTCAGGGTCTGAGGCTGGCAGCTCTCTGTGTTCATCCAGACAAAATCAAGAAGTTTCTGCCATCTGGTCATTGATTAATCTCCTGATCCAATATGAAATGACCATAAATATGCCTCAGCCCTACCGACAGCAGCTCTATGGCTGCGCTCTCCATGAAGTCATAAGGGTAGCAAACTGCAGATCATCAAAATGCTCACAGGTTAAGGAATGCTTCACTTGGCAAAAGACTTGAAGCTTTCATTTACTTTTGTGTCAAGTGGTGTAACTGACCAAAATATTGTAAATGCTTAAAAGTGATTGTTTTAAGGATGCTGTAGATTATAAAAATCGTAGTTTTCGACATCTCATACACATTTTAATGCTCAATAAGAGCATGAACAAAGTAGCTATTGTATTTCTCCAGTATTTCTTCAAACCCTGCTCAAATGAGGATATTTCTAAAACCTACTGCCAGTCGTTTCTATCTTAATGCAAGTTTTGTCTACAGAACGACCAAAGGACGCAAGAAACCCCCAAAAATGCCAGTAAGAGATAATCCCCTGCAGAGAGAAGGCAAGAGGAGAATGAGGTTTCTCATCCTGAAATCTTAAACATCAATTCTTCTACAAGAGGAACCTGAGGACTTGAGTCAGGATGATTACACAGACCTTGTTTTGAAAATTCTAATGTAAAAGAACGAGGCACACTGGTCCTAACAAACTGAAAGCAGAGAATTTCATGGTCCCACCAGGTATCAATACAAAAGAGCTAAAGGCAGTTGGTTTGCACAACCCAACAAATTAATCCCAAACATTTCCCACAACATTTCCCACAACATTTTTAGGGAAGAGCTGCATCTGTGACCACACTTCAAAGCACAAGAAATGCTACCAAGAACCATGCATTGAGCAGGCAAGTGCATGTAATGATAAATATTTGCCTGCGTGCATACAGACACACTCACGGGCACACTGAGTGTTTGCAAGATTTGTATTTCAGGACTGCTTTCTAAGCAGAAATAAAATTAAATTTGCAGAGAGCAAAGAGAAGCATTAGCCTGATAACCCAAACTGTTCAGGTCTGTCAAAATGAACACCTTTAATTATACAGCAAGCTGAGTGATTTTAAGTAGGTTTCAGGACCGAGAAAAAAAAAAATATTAAAAAGAGCATTTCATAAGTCAAGACATTTCCAAAAACATGCAGAGATACTGTTCCAAGTTCAATTCCTTAAGCAGTGGATGAGTATTGATCATTTTAACACTCACCCTCCCTGGGATTCTCTGAGTTATATGGGTTCTTGTGTCATACTCCCTTTTTTCAAAGTCTATCTATTCATTTCTGTCCATCACTTCTCAGTGCAGCACTGATGTTTTTTAAACTCCTCAACAAGGCATAGGGAGGCTCATTGTAGTTATGCTCCACTTGTATTCCTTAGCTTCATAACTAGAGAAAAATTCCAGGGGTGTACCTACAAACAGTCTGTGGATATCCCAATTGAAAAAAAAAAGTACTGAGAGCAGTCTTGCCCCAAGACTTAAGTGACCACAAGAAACTCACCCCTATGGGCCGGATCACAGGGATAATTATAGTTACAATTTGAGTGAGAAAGGTTCATAAAATATCAGAAAGTTTGAAATTATCTATGCTTTTCTATGTTTTGCTCAACAGCTGGGACTAGAAAGATAGACAAAAGTATTGCAACATTCAATACATGGGTTTAAGTAGCAATTTGTTTCTTTGCAGGGTAAGATCAATTTCACATACTCACAGTAATATTTCCTTTGTCTTTCAACAGCATCAAAATGGTCTTATATTGGTAAGTACTAATTCAAACATACAAAGTTTGGCTTTCTTCCGTGCTTTAAAGACAACCAGCTAAATGTATTCTGGTGAGTACTTACTGGGATCACAATCCTTATCCAGGTTTGAATCTGGTCAATTTTCTTGAAATCTGTTATTCATCCACCAGGTTTCGTATCTAGGTGACTGAGAATCAGTTACTGAATTTTAAATTTCCTCGTGGAATGACAGGAATTTCAGCAGGCTAAAGCTGGCCCCTGCAGCTGCAGAGGGTCCCCAAAGCCCTCTGTTTCCTCAGCTCCCACAGGCCAGCAGCACATTCCAGCCTAGTTCTGCAAAGAGCATTCTCTCCCTACCCACAGGAATCTTCTTTTTCAAGTAGAATCAGAGTTCAGTAAGTCCCCTGTATTCAGTTACTGGAGGCTCAGGTCCCCAAAGATCCCAGCAATAATAAAGCAGAATAGATCTCTTTAGGAAAGCAGTGTTAATTTGTAACTAATCCTTTTAGTCATCTGCTAACTCAGAAGGACCTGGTAGCTGCTCAGGAAAAGAATTATCTAGAGTTTTTCTTTTAATTGATCAAGTCCTCTAGCCAGGTATTTCCTCATTCAGAGTAGCATTTTACATGCCAAGTACCCACACAGAAGCAGGCAGCATGGAGAATCTCAGAAAAAAAATGCTTGTTCTTGAGCTTTTGGTGCTGCTCCAAGACAACACAAAGAACCTCTGAGACTGAACTTGCTGCTAGGAACTCCTCCTTTTGGCTGTGCTCCAGTTTACCTGACTCACTTCACATAAGCAGAAGAACTGTCAGCTGCATGTCTGTCTGCCAGTGTCCACACACAGACCTCACATTCCCAGCAGGGAAAAAGCTTGACACAGCTTTAAGAAAAGCCTGGGTTTTCCACTTTGACAGCAGCCATCAGATAAATCTAACCCTGTTGGACAGTAAAGAAAACAATACTTTTTTTTACTACCATGAAAGCAGAAGTTTTGCCCTCCTTCCCATGGTAATCCTTGTTTAAATTAGTTACTTTTCCCTTCCTAGGAATTTGGGTAGCAGTGTTGGTTTCAAAGTATGTTTTTCTCAGTGTCCAAATCTTCATCAATTCCTGTTAAGCTCTTCCATCCTGCAGTCTGATTTTGACATTCTAAATGTATGGAGGATAGAGAGAAGGTTCACAAAACAAATTATCTTCTTCCTTCAACTATAGACTTGGAAACATGTATAGAAAAACATTATATAAAAGCAAATATATAAAAGTAACTGCAAAAAAACTGAAGTGGCAACTGAACTTGCACAGAATAGTACAGAAAAGCAGAGGTAGAGCATTGATCCCCACAGAGAAAAACAGCTGTTAGAGAGACTGTGCCAAGCCAGGGAAGAGACCCTCCATATTCTTCTACTGATCCCGGTTCCTTATGGCATTTTAAATCTTCCACTGTTTTCCTTTGCCCCTGAAACTCTTTGCAGTTCCTCTCACTGAAATTAAGTTGATAGAAATGGAAAGGAAATCAAGCCATTATAACCACAGTGCAGACTGATGTCAAGATGAGTGTCAAGGTACAAGATTAAGGGTGGAGGAGAAATCTGAGTGCTCATTTTTGTCAGAGATTTCTATTTGTTGAGTATTTTATGTATTTCACAATATGTAAAACTGAACGTTGATGCAGTGTTAGTACCTCAGGCCATAGATGACACCGCATGTGATCAGGCCTCATCTACTCAGCACAGGCTTTCCAAAGACATGAGAGTTCATCTTGCTGATAATGGAAACTACTGCATTAGATGCATCACATATAAAGGCTAAACCTCTCCTGTTTGCTTATTCCTTAGCCAAACTGCAGCAATGCTACTTGTTCTTCCTGTTTTCACTGCCCTTGTGTATGGACCGTGAAAAAGTGCCTGGAGGATACACCACAGAGCAGTGATGCCTGAGCCCTCCACCCCTGGTGGCACAGGCTTGCTTTGTGTTCTCTGAAGTGTAGCTCCACCTTCTGTAAGATGGACAAAGTAGACCAAGTGTATCATAAGGAAAACGTTTTCATTTAAAGAGCTGAAAGAGTGGTTCCAACGCCCCACAGCTCAGGACAGCGTGTGCAGGCAGATTTTGGCAATGCTGCTGTGTGGCTGTGAGGTGCAGGCTGAAGAAAAAAAACAGTAGAAGGGGATGTCAGGCTTCAATTTTTTGGATTCTGGCTCTTTTTCTGTAGTGTAAGTGGGCTGAAATGAAATCAGAGAACCAGAAACATCCCTTCAGAGTGGACAAGCAGCTACAACAGAGAAAACTAGCTTTGCAGACAAATTCAGGGTAATAGTGCCAACAGAATGATCAACATGCTTTAGCAGTAATAGTGCCAACAGAATTATTAATGTACTTGAGCATGTGAAGAGACAACTTCATGCTGTAATGCAGACACAAGAGCTGTTGGTAACAGACATCAGGCTAGTTGTACTTGAAAACTCTTTTATTCTGCTGCTGCCAAATACTCCAATTCAGCGAGGTGCTGAGAACCTGTGCTAAGACCCTTCCACTTCCCCTTCATAAATGCCAGCTTTAGTGAACACACCAGAACAGGCCTCAGATTTCTCATGCAGCACTTGAATGCAATGACAGCAACAGCTACAGCCCTTGGCAATTCCTCTGCCTCACAAGCTTCCCTCATGTGTGTGGAGGATACAGACATACTGGCTCTGTGTGTAGAGAATGGTATTACTGAGCACTGAGCAAAATGGAAACCACGTGGTCGTGTCACCATGGCAGGGAGCCTGGACTCAGCCTTCACCACCACCTCAGCCCTGGGCAAACGGCAGCTTTACAGCTTCCAGCTGGCTGAAAACAGGGAAAAGTGCTCTGCCTGTCTGCAGAAATAGCCCAGGCATTCCCTCTCTTACTGACCTAATGAGTTTTACTACATTACTTCAGGTCAAGAGGACTTGCATAGACTGTGAGAAGCTGGAGCAACACGAATATTAATTGGTCACCAGAGCAACAGTCTCTTGGTACCACTGGTGTCAAAAACAGGGCTGTTTTCTCCTTTTCTTAAATGGGCCAATGTACATATCCTGGGAGGAGACACCACTGTTCGTGAAGGAACACCTGTTCTGCATCGCCCAGCAGCACCAGTGTTGGCTGGAGAGCACAAAGCTGTCAAAGGAAATGTTAACAATCCACACATGCAGCCTTGGTGCTGAGGGTGTTTTGCTCAGCTCACTGGGTAGGGGGCAGCCAGACAATCCAGAAAATGATTCCTGCTTTATTTACAGACATCTTTTATTAGGTAGCTGTGAGGGCACAGTCAGGCTCAGGGCTATTTTCAGTGTAGCAAGGGAACATGGTCCTGCAAACTTGTGTCAAGCAAAGCAGCCCACAAGCTGGATTTGAGCAGCCTGAGTTTGCACCCCCGAGGGCAGGGAGTGCTCTTGGCAGCGGTGGGAGCAGTGGGAGCAGGAATGGTCCTACTTCCACTGCTGACACCAGCAGCTCCCTACCTTAATATGCTCATGCCAACAGCTGAATTAGAGTGTTGAGGGGGTAGAACAGGCCCATGGCATAATGAGTGCTCTGCTGACACAGTCCTGGTGGGATCCTCATAGCAGCAAACACTTCTGAAATGCCCAGGTCACAAATGTGTCACACAAAAAGGAAATGAACTTTGAAAATAATTTTGCAATACTTCTTATGTTAATGTCTTTTGGGACTTGTGGCACAGGCCGATCTCATGTGCACAAGCTGTTCTTTATTCAGTAGTGATCAGACAAAGCCTTTGTAAACACAATGTGATTTCCACTGAATTTATCTGAGTGTACTGGCACAGAAAAAGGAAAATCTGGTTCACAATCAATCATCCATTTTCAGCACTAACTGAGAAATGCCTTCCAGCTGTGTGGTTTATCTACCTTAGAAATCTCAATTTCACATATGCAAAACTAAGCTGCAGTGAGCTCAGCTCTTTGAGACAGGAGCTTTGAGGCACTGAAATTAGAAAGACTACGTGACAAAAGACAGAACTTCTATAAAAACTGGGTTTATACCAAAAAAGAGGTCTTGTTTGATTTTTTTTTTTTTAATTGAGCAGGAATGAGAAACAAGCAAATCATTCTGTAGCTTAAAGGCCTGTGAGTGGAGTTGCAAATTTATGTCAAGAAAAGGGTCAAGGTACATAAAGGCTGCGATAGCTGCATCATTTTATAGAAAAAAGAGTTTTCCTTCTCAACTGGTGACGTAGGTGTGAGGTTCCCATATTCTCCCGCCAGCTTTTCCAGACATTTAAGTCACCCAAACACAGTACTGAAAAATTACTGGTATTTCATGACTCCCTGGCTGCAACTAGACTTCTATTTTATACATCAATCACCTATTTAATTATCAAGTCTCCAAAGTTGTGATATGTAACATATTAAAAATCTTTCAAACTCACTGCCTTACCAAACCTTTTAAAATTATTGAAGTCTTTTTAAAAGAAAGGCTTCTTACCAATTTTCTGACATTGCTGTAATCTTAGTTCCTTGTAAAGTGTTAAATTTCAGTGTTATTGTCTTGCACAGCAAGCTTGAACCTAAGAAACTGTCGTTTCTTGGTATATCCTAATGCATATTTTCCTGGGAAATATTCTTCAGTATGGAATTTATGCTCTTCTGGATGTATTTGTTATTTGCCAAAAATAGGTAGAAGAGAGGGTTCTGTGATGTCAGCATAACATTTATTAGCTTTTAAAAATCATTTCAGCAACTTTAAGATAGTACCACAAGGATGTTAAGAAGGAAGAAATTGATGTGACTGTCAGTGAACTGGAGTAAAAAATTTAAGTTACAGCAACAGCAATGCCGATTTATACTGAAAAGCACTGATTGAGTCTGAGTGTCCACACTGCAAACAAGGTCACCTGCTAACCCTATGTCTTGAATACTCTCAGACAGCTCTACCAAGGAAGTAAGTCTGTCTTTTAGCACCAAGACTGATCTAGTTGATTCTGTCACATGCACTACGTTTAAGTAAGATTCACCCCCACTATCCATTTAGCTGGCAATTGTCTTTCATGTAAGTAAGGTGAACTGCTAATAGTATCCTCCTGCCTGTTAATTTCCTTAAGAAAATATCTGAACTGGCTTTACCACTGATGACCTGATCTTCAAAGAAGCCACTGGCAATATTATAGTTTTGGAAAAAAAGCCTTCTAATCTAAAGACTCAAGGGACTCAATCCATACAGTTTAAGAGAAGAGATAAACTATATCCTCTGTATAATAAGCACTTCAGAGAGGAACAAAAGTATGGGAACAGCAGGCTCACAGTGAAAAGCAAGCTGCCATGGAGAGTAATTAGCCACTGGGCACTGATGAAGTATCTTTTATCTATAATGCTTAAAGGAAGAGCAGATGTTTATTCCCTACTGAAAAAAATGGCCTCATGGAAGTAGAAATTGATCCAGGGAGGCCCGGTGTTCTGTGTTACACAGATCAGACTGGGTGATCCCTAAGGACCTTCCTGCCTTGGAAAGAATCACGAATGTTCAGAGACAAGGAGAAACAAAAGTTGCAAGTATCTCTTCTGGTATTTAAATCCACATGGTCTCATCTTACGGTCTGTAAACAGCTGCTAGCTGTTAATATGCAATTAAATCAAAGGCGCAATTAAAATTCTCTTGATATTATCTATTCTCTGTAGATCTTACCTTGGGCAAAAGGCTGTGATGAAGAAAAGTTTCACCAGAGTTTGAGCAAGTTATTGCAGGTCAAATTACCATAACACCTTCCATTTTTGCAAGTTAGCTTTTCACTGTGGGTTATGCAATCCTGTTAGATAGTGAAGGAAAAGTCTGAGGGTCTGATATAATCAGACCTGTCTCTAGGTCACAGCACCCTCAGAAAAATGATCATATCCTTCATTACCTCAGTTTTAATGAGGTCCTTTTTTAAAAAAGTAAAGTCTTAAAAATTCAGAAGAGGCTTCTTTTCCAAATTTTGTGTGAAGGCTGAGACAGGAGATTTTCTGTGCTAACTGCATAGTGAAGGTTTGACAAATGTGTCTCTGTTGATTCACACAGGTCCTGATGGAGAGAAGGCCTGGCCAAAGAAATACCCATTTTGTGGAGGAGTATTCCAATCACCAATTGATTTCCACAAAGCTATTCTCCAGTATGATTCTTCTCTCTTGCCTTTGGAATTCATAGGCTATAACGTGCCCTCCACTGACCAGTTTACACTGATCAATAATGGCCATTCAGGTAAGGGAGCTCACAGACAGCAAGACATGCTGAAAGAAAGAGCTGCAGGAACTCTTTTTTTTTTTTTTTTTTTTTTTTTTTTTTTTTTTTTTTTTTTTACCTCATGGGTGGACTCCTTTGATTATTAGAAGAAATTAAGCTGCTAATCAGATGAGAAAGCCTTCACATCAGCATGCCTACATCTACAGAACAGGCTAGAAAAATCTGGGAATGTGCTAAGTACAAATGGGTTCCCAGTAAGTCAAATTTTAAATAAAGAAATTTAAAATAAACTCTAGGCATGTCAGAATTAATGCCCAAGGTCTTCTTATTACTTTGGTTGTGATGCATTGGATCAGAAACAGACTTTGTGATTCTACTAAAAAGATATTAACTGATAACAGATGAGCAATGGAAAGCAGCTCAACTGAATTACGTGACAGCATGGGGGAGAGGAAAGAAAATGTAGGAGCACCATTCTGTTCTTTTGACTAGAGATAGAAACCTCTTTAGTGTAAGGTAAGATAGACAGTGATACGTAGTGATAGGCAAGAGGACAGAAAAATAATTAGAAATAGTGTACAAACAGGCCCTCCCCACAGAAGCACTAAATCAGTGTCAGTACAGTAGGTAAAGGCAGAGATGATGCTGTCTCATAAAGGCCTCCTATAATGACACAATATACAATACCAGTGAGTCAGCCCCACCATTTTTCATTCCTTCCTGAAACACTTGAAGACATAGGAATAAGAATAGTTATAAAGCCCTCCTTCTTTGTATCCTCCTTTATTGCAGAAGTGTCAAAATAACCTACATTATAAAATGGCCTCTACTCTCACATGCTTGGTTATGAATTGACCAACATGCAAAAATTGCTTTTTTTAATAATTCTTTCAGTGAAGTTGACCTGCTAAATTGAACCTCATAAGCCCATTCTTTAGTAAGGGCCAACCTCTTGGGACAGATTCCTGGTTTTCCTCTTGATCAATTTCTCCTTTAAAACCAGGTTGCCTCAGATTAGGAATGGCTGGAACATCCTTTCCTTGTGAGCCTTCTTTTCGTAAAAGTCCTTCTCAGTCCTGAGTGAAAGACTGGACTGTCATAGTTGAATGCACCAGGCTGATGTGACAGGCAATAGGCAGAGAAGGAAATATTGTCATTGTGTACTTGAAGGGTGCCAGAGTGCAGAAGGAGCCAAAAGAACAGCACTGAGAGCCTGTCTCTCCCAAAACAGTCACACAGTAAAAGCAAATTCCTCTGAGAACCTAAGTCATTACCACTCTCAGATCTCACCTCTAAAATATGAAGTTTGATTTCCTAAATAAAGTTTATTTCCTAAATAAAGTCGAGACAAAACTATTACCCCCTCAAGAAAATGGGAATTAATTTCCAAGGTCAGTGCCCTCCTAGAAAGCAGTAGAGATGCATCCTACTCTAGAAATGGCACTTAGATACAAATTAATTTACCTCTGAGTAACAAAAAATTAGCCTCTGTTGGACTGGTAATTATACTGCTGCTAAGTTCTCTTTCAGCTACAGGAAACCAGTGGGATGCTTAGTATTGTGCTGTCAAGTCATTCCTATATATAATTGATGTTCTTCACCAGCCAGCTCATCCAATCACTTACATCAGCTAGACTGAAAACAGTAGAGCTCAAAAAAAACCCTTTTCAGTAGGAGTCTAAAAATATAGAGGGTCACAGATGTTACTTCACAACGGTTTTAAGCCTTGTTTCCCCTGAAAAACACGTCCAAAACCAAACTGGATTCAGTGTGGAAAATAATACAGATAAATTGCAAAAGAATTGATCTGTTCTTGACATAAGCCATTGCTTTATGAAGTACCAAATGCTCCAAGTGAACAACTGAGAAGTTTCTGCTGGGTTGAGAATTACTACTGTAATTTCTACACAAAAAAACCCCAACGAGCCAGCCTGCCTTTCCCACTCAAGAATCTTAGTGAGCAGAAGGGAGGGTCATGCAGACAAAGGTCTCCCTCCAGCACGTCAAGAGAGGAGATGCTTGTTCTTAAGGCCTAGGATTATATTGCTGCTCGACATCAGTGTCCTGGATTTTGGGAGCAGCAAGGAAAGGGGTGAGTTTATTTGGTTTTATCCTGTGTTCCTAAAAGAAGATTAAAAGGCAGCAGAGTTCAATATAACAGGGGATATAAATTACCATGAGAAATATTAATTTATTAAGCCATTTTCAACCCTTATAAGGGATTAAAAGAAGATACATGAGCCTAAATTTTGCTTTGACATATCAATAACTGTCTCTTCAATGTCTGAGATAAATTCACATTCTTCAAAAGTTTCCACTAGCAACAATTGTCACATTAAATTCACGTATTAAGGAAAACAGAAACGGGTATGTTCTAAATGCTCTAAATCCTGATCTACCAAGAAAGGCTTAAAGAGAACAGAAGTGTTTATCTCCTGCCATGGACTGAGATGGATTCGAGTTACGAATTTCTGCTTTTCTCATGCTCCATGTATAAAAGACTTAGACACGGTATTTTTGTTTGTCCTGTTCTTGAGAGCTGTGGTATCATTTGTTCCTACCTGGTTTTGATCTGCTTACAGTGAAAATGTATCTGTCACCTGCTATGTCCATCAGAAACCTCCCATTTGAATACACTGCCTCTCAACTTCACCTGCACTGGGGAAACCGAAACAAGTCCGAAGGCTCTGAGCACACCATCAGTGGGAAGCATTTTGCAGCAGAGGTAAGGCAGGCCAGCTCAGATCAGGAAAAGAAGCAAAGAAGGTTGGGTAGGTTCTGTTATTTCTGTTATTTTTCTGTTAAAGTGGGATCTCTCTCTTGGGTAAATGGCTGTAAAAGGCTGTGAGGTTCTAAGCCAAGTATGTATGATCTGGGGGTATATAAAAAAAAAAAAAAAAAAAAAGGGGTGGNAAAAAAAAAAAAAGGGGTTGTGCACAACAAAAAAAAGATGGATTTAGATGTACTAAGTCAGGGAGCTGGAGTTTAGATTCTAAACTCAGAACTGGCACCAGGTCACTTGAGGTAACTTTTAGCTGTACAACAGTGCTGCTCTGTTTACTTTACTCACCTTCTTCTGTACAGTGACAAACTATTTATCTTTTCTAATTTCTAAATTATGGATTTGGGAATAGATTTTGATAAGCAGTACCAATCAGATATATACCTCAAAATTATTATTAAAAAAAAAGAAATTAGCCAGAATAATCTGCTTGCATAACAGCACTTTAGGAATCCACTTCTTCTCTAGTTATATTCAACACTGGGGTTTGCATTCCAAATATTGGAGTGCTAAGGTGTTATTTTTTTCAGAAAAATTTACTAGCACCCCAGTCAGGATGCCTTGAAGCTGAAGTCGTGAATCCTCTTTCTCCCCTTATCATGCAGGGGGGTGTGGGCTGTGTGTAACTCAGCTACAGCAGGGCTGTGAGTCCCAGGACCTTTCTGCCTTTCTCTGAAAAGATCTTACCACTGTACCCAGAAGTCACTGAAGAGCCCTCATGCATTGTCTTACCCTGAGGTGGCTGCACGGTCCTTTCTAACTGTGAAAGATAAATGTGAGCATGACCCAGATGTTATTGTAACAAGTATCTCCTCCTTTGTAGCTGCATATTGTACATTACAACTCCGAGAAATACTCAGATATAACAGCAGCAATGGACAAAGCAGATGGACTGGCTGTTTTGGCTGTTCTTCTTGAGGTAGGATGCAGGATCTTTATTTTCTGTTTGTTTAGAATGTGCTTTCAATCATTCAGTTATGAGAGACCTTTAATGTACAAAATTACCTGCGTTATTTGCATTATTATTATTATTTTATTATTTACATTATTATTTTATTATTTACATATTATTATATACAGTGGTTGAATAAAGGATCTTCCTTTCCTCTTTCACAAAAAAATAAAAAGGGTCAGATTCTAGCAGCACATACCAAACCAGAAGCAAATGCCACAAAAAGAAGAATTCTGAGTAATTCCTCATGTTTTTTAGTAAATTAACTTCAGCTATGCTAAATCCATTTTGCATTAATTTACAAACTAATGACTGGTAGCGTTTACCAAACAAGAGGCAACAGTGAATTTCAAGCTCATTCACTCAAAGCTGCCTACTGGAGCACGAAGCAGTTTGAACAGAGCAGAGAGGCACAGGCAGGCACAACCCTGCCTTTGACCACTGTATGTAATTTGGATTTAACCACAGCCTTCTCCCTGCTAACTTCCCAGATTCTTTGAATCACAGATTACAGAAAACGAGTATGCTCAGTGACATTTTAAGATGTCAGGACAGCTTTCCAATTTTTCTCTCTTAAGCCCCACATATGAAGATAATAATGGCCTTAAACAAAAAGAAAAAAAAATTAGTAGCTTGTACATATATAATTCTTATTGAGGATTAAAACTCCTCAGTAAGATAACTGTAAAGATAATTTTTAAATGTGAGGATTTTCTGCAGCATAACAAACCAAACCCACAAGTTTCCACATTTCCATCAAAAAGTAAAATGTTCCAGATAGCAAACAAAGCTTTCATTGATATTACCCAAGCTCACTTCCTAGCACCTCTAAGATTCTGACAGTAATTTCGTGTTAAATTTCAGTTCATTTGGAAGCTGTACCTGTGAAAAGTGTCAGAGTATTGTATATTACACTAGGGAATAATACTGGGATTCTGGTTATTTCTAAGCAATGGTATTTGAAAATTTGAGTTGGTGAAAAATGAAGATTAGGTCTTGGAAATCCTTTCAGACGGCTGGTGGGTATTACAGTTAATGCACAGACACCAGTTTACTATGTCTGGTTGTCAGAGGAGTTAAGCTAAGCACCAGTTCTGAAGAATTCATAAAAAAGGCATTGATTATTAGACTGAAACGCTACTGGTAGCAGCTGAAAAACAGTCTTGTGTGATAGATGAGTTATAGCCTTGGTCAGATAGTTGAGTTGTAGCCCTGGGGCCCTGTGGTACCCAACAGTGTCATTCTTTACCTCCCTGGACTGTGAGAAGCAGCAGAATAAAAATGTTTGTGGGTGGAAAAATGTGGCTTTGACTGGAATCCAGGAGATGATCTGAGAAGCCTGGCAGCTGAGAACTTCTGCCTGCAATGGTCTCAGAGGAAAGGGCTTATCTTCATTTGCACAGAACTCTGAGCAGGCAAGGGCAATAGGGTCAGTGCACACAAAAGGTCTGCACTGCAGTTGTACAGGCAGCAATATAACACAGAAGCTCTTATAGCCCTGAGGCAGGAATATTTTCATGGCTCTGAGGACAGAGGGAATGTTTGGAGTTATAAAATACCTGTGCTGTTCTAGTACATTAATATCTGGACGGGGGAGGCCCTTGCCTTAGGACAGGCCAGAAGCACAGACTCATATTCAGACTAGTGATTTGCACAGATGTTGATAATGTGATCATTGCAGATTGGACCCTTCAACCCATCCTATGAAAAGATCTTCAGGCACTTCCGGAATGTGAAATACAAGGGTGAGTGGCTAAGTCAGACTGAGAATGGCTGAGAGTATCAGGTGTCACCCTGAGAGGGACTGAACTGGCTGAAGAAACAGTCCAGAGATCCCAGGCAAATCTGTCACAGACTGTGAAAGGCTTCCAAATGCAGTGCATTCCTGGGAAGAGCGTATGGCTAGCATGCCCCATGTGATTCTGACTGGGCCTTATTTGTTCCACATGGTGTTTTTTAGTTAATATAGCCACAGTTTGTCTTAGAGGACTCTGCTTTGGTGCCTCAGACGAGATTTGTACATAGGAAACTTAGAAAGCTGTAGTCCCTATTAAACTGGGATCACCTCTGCTAAAAGGTATTTTCCTTTTCCTAGTGATATGACACTGAAAATATCCCACCGACCGAAAAGCAAATCCACTTCACCTGTGTAGTCATGATGCAATTTTAACACAAACCCCCTTTTTTAGATCAGAAGGTCCTGGTCCCTGGTTTCAATATTCAAGAACTGCTTCCTGCCAGACTGGATGAGTATTATCGCTACGAAGGATCCCTGACAACTCCCCCCTGCTTCCCCAGCGTTCTCTGGACAGTTTTCCGACACCCCATTAAAATTTCTCAAGAGCAGGCAAGTTCCAACAGAGCACATTTCCCTGACTGGTGTCTGCTAAAGAACAGTAAATACATATTCTCATTTCCTGAATTTCTCTTATGTTCCTGAAAAACTGAAAGGTGACCATTGCTAAAATCCTTTAAGTGGGAAGAACAGCACGGAACTGACATAAATCAATATCCCATTCTGTTTGTTGTTAGCACGTTCTCAGTTGGCCAGAACAAAGGACAGACAGCTGCACAGCAATTGGTACAGTATCAGCTTGAAAAAATCCCAGTCAAGTGAGATGGATTTTGATTTTCGTTATGTACTTACTCCCTGCTCTGAGTCTCCATGAGTTATGTGTAGATTATTGTTTGGGCTCCATGTCTGAACATTATTCACCAAGTATTTTGGTGTTACTTTGATCCTTGGGTGGGTTGGAAAGTTTCTAAAAAGCTTGTGTTGTGCTATTTATCCATCTTGAATTCCTTTTCTCCCAACTAACATTTTTTGTGCTTATCTAATTAACTTCTTTTGCTCTCAGGTAACCACTTACCTAGACTATAAACTCACAATTACTATCTTCTGATTCATCTAATTATAGACACAGGTGAAAATATTATTAACAAAATCTCAGATCAAATTACTGCAAGCTCCTTGTTTTGAAAATACATTCTCAGCTTCTGTCATACCATGTCTCTGCCAAAATAAAGAGCTCCTTCAAAAAGTAGCCTTTAATACTACTTAAGAGTTAGACTGTGCTAGGGAGAACATGTTGGAAAAGTCTACAATGTTTCCACCCATCGAGGCAGACCATCTGATAGTAAGCAGTAGTTTCATCAGGATGTAAACAAAATATAGATTACGGACTTGGAGATGTCACACTGTTTAAACATTATTCTGTATTTGGGTTCACAGGCCGCATGAAACTTAATTATTCAGGTATCCCCTTCCCTTTGACTATACCTTTTCCGTTTTTCCAAACACTCCCAGCGATCACACACTGGCACTGCTCTCTCTGTATTCTGTGAGCTGAACAGGTGCTTCCCTTTATAGTTACTGGCACTGGAAACAGCCATGTACTGCACAGAGAGCGATGACCCAGAACCCCTGGAAATGGTGGATAACTTCAGAAATGTTCAGGAATTCCATGAAAGACTGGTTTTTATCTCCTTCCGTGAAGGTGAGTGGTATGAATGCTTCTGTGCAAAGAAACAGTGCGCAGTGATCTGTGTAAATGTGAAGAACTGGAATGGCAGTCCTGCTCCACTGTACCACTACAAAAACACAGCTATCTCCCTGCATTTCACTTTGTTGCCTTTTCTGCTCATATTGCATTGGTGCATGGGCAACTGTACAAGAATGAGGTATTCCCGGGGTAGGTAAGAATTTTTTTCCACAGTGGGTATCAGGGAAGCCCTGAAATCCTTCTGATCAAAGGCAAGGAGATAAGAGAAGGGAGACATGATTGGCCTTTCATGCTTGGCAGAAGTATTTGCTGTCACTCTAAATGCTAAACAGCTCCACAGCTGAGCTGTTTCAGCCAGTGTAAATGCTTAAGATGGCCTTGTCTCACCAGTGACATGTTTGTTGGTTCTCAGGAAGGTCAGGCTTGATCTTATGCAGACCACACATTCAAAGGGAGTCCCAACTTCACCTTTCAGGGACACTGTTTTGGGGAAATTACACAGAATCACAAGAGGTCCTTGAGGAATTCAAACTTGGCAAAAAATATAATTCATAACACTGGATTGTATGATTCAGTGTAAAAAATTAAAAAAAAAAAACAAACCAACACCATTTTACAAAGAAGTACTGATTCAAAAGCTTAACTCTGCAGCGTTACACAATGACAACACATAAGTTTGGTGGGGGGCTTTGCACAAAAGTCTCCATCTGTGGTGAGAAGCTGAGCTGAACCCCACAGAAAGGCCTTTGAGTACATTGTTTGTGCAGAATGTATTGTTCCAACTTCTTTGTTGTCTTGCAAACAAATACTCTTAAGGATCTGTGAAGCCGGCATGTATACTCACGGCAGATGATTCTAGGCAAGCCACTGCACTATTTGAAATTAAAAGATTTCTAAAAGAAAAAGCAGACTTCACCAAAAAGATTAGCCAAGCAGTAAACTGTCAAATTAATAAAACGTGTTAGCACAAAATTTCAACTTTGCCTCCCATTTTCTTCACTGTTTAGATGAAAAAACAGAAAAGACAGGAGTTGTCTGTTTTGGACACAACAGAAATGCTTCCTTGCAGGCACACTGCAGTAGCTGTTCTTGCCATTCCCCTCTGCAGACAGACCCTTTCATAAAGTATCTCTTCTAATAGAAAGCTATCAAGAAGAAAAGTGAAAATTAGACATCAGCCAAAACAAATCCTGGGCAAAACATTTCTCTGAAATCAGAGATGATTTAGATTTCTTACCAAAAGTTGGCTGATCTCTTAAAATGAGAATTACACTAGAAGTTCTCTTGTTGCTAGATTCTAAATATAATACCTAAGAAGATTACAAGTTTACCAAATTATCAACAGTTCTTAACATCTCTGTGATTAATATTCAAAGTGATACTAGTTGCACAAACAATATTTTGAGTAAATGAAAAGATGACTGAATAGTGAAAGAAGGAAAAAATTAGATTATGTCAGCCTTTTTTCTGCTTTTCTGGATTGGCCAAGCAGAAAAATGCCCCCCATAACATTCTTATGTGACCACAAAGAGGTTAAAACCTTCTTCTCCAACCTCCAGTCTCAAACACTGGCTGCTGACTAGAGAGCTAGTTGGATTCAGAATGGCTATTTTAATAATCTTCTTCAAATCTCTGCTCAAGCCAGATTATGTGCAATGATTTCAACCAGCGGAATTTGCAATACAGCTTCCACGTTCCTGAGACTAAGGCTTCCTCTGCAGGTCTTAAATCCCTGCACAAACAATCTGTGATAGCAATGCCACTGCAGAAACACTTCCTGAAGTACCAGAAGTTCCAGAGTGAGCACCTCCCTCACGATTACAACAGGTTCACCATGGAATCCCCTGTAGCAATCTTTTACATTTTCTACCCTCATCCTCTGTGGATCAAAATTCACTACCTGGTGGGCTTGGCAAGGGTATGCTGTCAATTCCTAACAGCACATATAAGCCATTGATCTGCTGAGTCCGTATGGTCAGTCAGAAATGAGAAATGCAGTTTTCCATCTGTTTCTTAAGCTGACCTTTTAGCACCTGACTATATTCTCTCTATGAATCACACTTAATAGCAGAAAGTAGAGAGTTACAATGCATGAAGCCAGTAACTGAAAATCTGACTATGCTTTCCATCTAGGAATCTCCAAACATTTCACAGCATTAGTGTAAGCATTATTTATTTCCATTTATGGGGGAAAATTTGACCTAGATGTGATTCTCAAAATTGTTGCTGTGAACCAGAGCCAAACCAAATAATAACATTTGGTTCTCCCTCTGCTAAGCCACAATATTGGCTCCCACACAGAGATGACACCAGCCATAAAAGCATTTTCAAAGTATCTTTAAAGCTGGTATGACTTAGCAGAGTTAAACTGTAGGGCTTATTGCCCATCTGGCTGTTCACACCCCAGAATTGGTCTCTATGGCTATGAAAGACATTGCTCAGTGCTACTTTAATAGAAACCCCATTCAGTCTAAGTACATTAAGTTACAAAAGCTCATTGACTCTATCAGTGAACCATAGAAAAAATGTTCAACCCATTTCAAAAAGGGTATTCATTGCCCCTGTAATCTCACATTCCACTTACTGCAGTCACAAAAGCTCCCTCACAGGTGCAGCCCCTCACCTAAAGGGCAAAAAAAGGAAAGAAAGGGAAAAAAAAAAAAAAAAAGAGGAAGAAAGAAGGAAAAATGGCTCCTGTCAAAGCTCAATGAAATACACCTGGCTGCTGCAAGTGCCCAGCCTGATGCAGTCAGCTGCACCTCAAATAGGAGCAGAGCACACCTATTAAGAAGGGAACGAGAGGCCATGCAGAGAGTCAAGGATTGAGCCAGGCAACCACTGAAATTTGTGAAAGAAATCCTGTGGTGCGCACCTAGGTCCCTACCAAGCAGGTTTTCAGAGCAACTTTTCTGCCTTATCACTGAAAAGCCTGAGCTGCCACCTTCCCCTGAGCACAGACACCACAAGATGGGGCCTCTGGCCTGTGTTTTGTAGCAAAATTGAAAATGGCTGAGGTGTTCAGTCATCCACATTTTTGATGCCAGTAATGAGCATCTGAATTCATGCTCACTATTTATAAGAACCATATTTCAAAAAGCCTCTAATCTTTAAGGATTACACAGCAAAACTCACGTGTGTTTGTAATATATTTTGTCTGTCAGCAATTTATTCCAATAAAATCCCCTTCATACAAATGCAGCTGGAATTTGCTACAATGTTCAAACCACCTGAGTTAAACAGGAATTTGTGTCTAGTTTTTATTAGGGTACCAGGCTGAAATACTATCTAACTAAATTTTGTAAGATCCTCTCGTCATACAGAAGTGCTCCCTACCTTTCCTCTTCAAACTACAAGCTCTTTTTCTACAATTATCTCTCTGGTGTTATATTTTTGTGTCCATTTGACACCTTTACTATGACAAAACTCACCTTTTGTAAAGCAGCTCTTCTTCAATTCCATGGATTTTGAGCGTCTTCCATTCAGCTGGACTTCAAATTAATGGGTCAAATGCAGTTAAACTTCACACTTTACATCTGTGTTTCATCAACAGCTGATTTAATAGGAGAAAATATTTAGATGGACTACATGAAACCTGACAGTTTGACTCTGAAAGTGCTCTGATGTTGCTTAGTGAGAAACAATCACTTGAAAACATACTTAAAAAATTGTGTAAATAAATTAAGAAAATGCAGTTAAGAAAAGGGAGCTCACCTCCAGGATCTTTATGGAAGCCAAAATAAATTTAAAAATACCTTCATTGCCAAAAATGTACATGAAGCTCACTAAGAAATACAGCATTATGATAATCCTTAAATCTTTATGCAAACAAGAGATCACTCTGTTTTTCATACCAATATCCTGAATTAATTTTTGCCTTCTTTGATGCCTTTAAGCAATGTTCTCAACAGCAAAGAATATCATTCTTCAGCTGTCCACAGTCAGTGGTGCCCTCTGTGAGAGAACAAAAGGCATTGAATTTAACATCCTTGATTGCCTGGGTTTATTTCTTCGGGTTTGCTTATGAGCTCTAATTTATTATAGCATAAAAGTCATACTCCTGCTGTGCCAGTGCCTCCACATAGGCATTGTGACTTCAGCAGGTGCCTCATGTCACAGCACTGTGAGCTGTGGAGCCAGCTGTGGGACTGGGACATTCCAGAGAACATCTGTGCAAAGTTGCCCATTTGTACTCACAAAGTGGCGTGACCAGGCTGCAGAAAGTTTGCAGATGCAGAATGCAAGCATTATGACAGACCAGAGACTCACCTTCCCCACCCAAGGCAATGGTTTTAACAGTTGTGCATGTTTTCCCTCTTTTCCTAGGTTTTGTAGTATCTGTTGTGATAGCCTGCATTCTGGGAGCTCTCATCATTCTTGCTGTACTGTACTGGCTACTGAAGAAGAAAAGGTAAGATGCCTGGCTATCATATCACAAAAAAATTCATATTTCTCCTCTGACAAGAGAAATGCTTGTGTGTCCAAAACTTGGCACCTTTTTTATAGTGAGAAAGTTTGATCTTTTAGAAGACATGATCTCTTCCTACAAACTATGATTTGTTTTTATTACTGCAGACATTATTTCCCTGTGTGAATTGAGGCTGGGTCAATAACAGACTTACCCAGTTTTTCTCAAATGCCATTTGTTCTTTTCTTGCTCTTTTTGCTAGCACTGTTGCTCCTAATCACTTTTTGGCTCCTTCCATTTTTTCCTGGATCAGTAAGTGAAACAAGGAGAATGGAATTTTAGGAAAACCTCTCCCAAAAGTCACAACATTTTAGAGGAAGAAATATCCACTGCCAAAAGATTATTAAGCCACATTTGTTCGCTGACAAAGCCAAATACTGGAAAAAAAAATCTGAGATTATAAATTTTCCTATAGCCTGATGCCCTTTGCATTCAGCATTGACCTTGCATACAAAATGTGTTCCCCTGAAATATTTGAAACAATAAGCTACATGACATTTGCACTAGTACAGAGAAAAATAATCTCATACATGCACAATGGACAACTTAAAGTAACTAGTCATGCTTTTCCTTCATTGGCATTACAGTTATTTAATAAATTTGTTTTATTTTAGCTGCAAAAAGGGAGGTGGAGACAACAGAGGAGTCATCTACAAACCAGGCATGTACAAGGAGAAAGAAGATATCTCCAAAATTTGACACCCTGCTCTGTCACAAAAGCCCCTTTTCATTCATAGCACTGATTTATTTTGAATTGGTGAAACACATCACTTGTTCTTGGCTAATGATAACCCTCAAGAGAGTTCTAAAAACACATACCAGCCAAAAGTTTTTCTGTAGCCCTTGTTCTCTTGTTTTCCAGACAGATATGATCAGTGAATCCCCCGAGCTGAATTCCTCGCCACATTCTTTTCATGTCTGCTGCTTACTGGGTCTGGGTGTTTTATTTGATTTTACAGTTAATCCTAAATTCCAGTTTTATGGTTTGTTTAGCACAGGTTTTCCCACAGGTATTCAAATCTGAAGACACTCATCAAGCTACAAGCACTCTTCCCTGCTAAAACAAGGCATTGGTTTTAGCAGCATGAATACAAACCAGATAAAGGGCAAACTGTATTTGACATCAGTATTTGAACTGGGTTGCTCAGCAGACACAGTTTTGAAAAGTGGAGGATATGATGCCAGTGCATTCACCAATGGAATTGTGAATATTAGAGGAAAAGACAAGTGTAAACGCAATGAAAACCACATGGATTATTAATGGGGTTCAAGTTCAGGAACTCAGGGCTGAGAAAACACTACTAGGGGAACAGCTCACTTTCCAGCTATTACACAGCCTCACAAATCTGTTAAGGAAGTCAGCCCCTCACTGTCACATGAATTAGAGAATTGTCTTATCATTCTGCTCTTATTTATAGTGTATGAATGATGTGAAGATAATGTAGTTGCTGCTGCTTTTAAGCAGACTTGTCATTTAACCACAAAATCCTGATAGATTTTACAGTATATATTACAGCTGCAATTACACAGTAGACTTTTTTTCCAATTTAGTTCTCTTAGTAATCCAATTCTTAGAAAGAAATCTAAATTATCTTTTTAAACCTCATAAGCTAGATACTCGGAGTTTCATTATGCATTTTTGGAAGTGAGAAGCATAAACCTGATTCCACTGCAGACAATGTGGAAAGCCATTGACTTCAGGAAGAATAGGGTGTATCCAGCCTACCCTGATGCATACAGAATTCCTCTTAAATCTGACATCTACAGTGCAGATCCGAAATGCTTGTACTTCAGTATGCACACAGGAAGTAACAGACTACAGGATTACACCTAAAGTAACTTCAGTTTTGAATACTGCTAAACACTAGTGAGGAAATTTCAATCTGAACTTTATACTTAGATCCCTTTTGTATTCCATTGCAGCACCACCACATCTGTGATTTTAAATAAATAAACTCTTATTGTACATGTTTTCTCCTTTCAAGATGGCAGATTCAGACTGTTTCAGCATAGAGTGTTTTAGATTCTTCCTCTTCCGTGCCCAAGTAAGCTGTGTGATGTCAAAAGCAGGCTTTTCATTGCGAGGAGAAATAACTTATTAATACTAACTGTACATGAAATTTCGGAGCGCTGCTGCCACAAACTTGGTAGAACTTTGTCAGAACTGGCTGACCAGTCAAAGGACTACTCTGCTAAAAGTGTGCAATGGGATTACAATGAATAGCTTATTTTCGCACCTTCTCCACTATGAAGAGTGCAAGGGTACAACACATCTTGGGTAACTAAACGCATTTCAACATTTGCCAAGGAAATACCGAGTCACAAAAAGTTCCTCACATACCATCTCATACGTATGAAAACAAACCCCAAAGAATTACTTTTTATATATACACCTAAAAGTTAATGCCCAATGAAAGCAGATTTTGAAAAAGCATATTACATATAGAAGCTTTAGGGGACAAAAAGCCTTCTGGACTTCAGCTAAAACGATGGAAAGAAAACAGAGTAGCTTTGCTATTGCAGAGCTTAATGTGTTAAACTAAAATGTTATTTTCATTAATTCTGTAGCAAGATGAATACACTAATTCTTATCTGAGTTTAAGACCTAGTCTTCATTTTTAAATTTCTTACCCTTAATCAAAGACATAAATGTGTTGTTGAATCATTTGTCTTCAACCTTTGGCTCCTGTCTTTCTTTGGTGTGGTTTAGTCATTTTTTTACACTTCCTTTGCTTCTCACTTTACTTTTCTACTTCTAACTTCATTTCTGTCTGTCTTTAATCCTGTGTTTCTGTTTCTCACTGTTTCTAACCATGTCTCTCTGCTTCTCTAACTCTATTTTCCTATATTTCTTTTTTTCTATTTCACTATTTCTCTCTAACTCCATTTATTTATTTTTCTCTCTGTAGTTTATACTTTACCCTTTATTTCTTTTTCTCTCTAGCTTTAACTCTAACTCTCTTTTTCTTCTTTTTCACTCTAACACTTCTCCTTTTTCACTTTCTTTTTCACTCTAAACCTAACTCTTCTCCTTTTTCACTCTAACCCTAACTCTTCTCCTTTTTCACTCTAACACTTCTCCTTTTTCACTCTAAACCTCTCTTCGCCTTTTTCACTCTAACACTTCTCCTTTTTCACTTTCTTTTTCACTCTGACCCTAACTTTTCTCCTTTTTCACTCTCTTTTTCTTTTTCACTCTAACCCTAACTCTCCTCCTTTTTCACTCTGTTTTCACTCTTTTTTTTATTTTTTGCTGTAACTCTTTTCTTTTTTCAGGTTTTCACCCTATTTTTTCTTTTTTCAATTTAACTGTATTTCACTCTCCCACACTCTTTTTCTATTTCCCACTCTCTTTTTCTATTTCCCACATTCCCCCCCTCTTTTTTTCTCTCACTTTAACTTTTTCTAACTCTTTCTTTCTACTGTTATTTATAACTTTGTTTTCATTTGTAGCTTTAGAATAAAAAAGCAGCAGTAGAAACTTTCAGGCTCCCTGGGAGTAAAAAAATAAAAAGAAAAAACCCAACTATAAATAATGATTTAAAGAAAATTATTTACTCCCAGGGAGCCGGAGCAGGCCGCGCAGTGCACCCGCACAGCCGCCGGACATGTGTGACGTCACGACAGTGCCCCACCCATGGCCACGCCCATTGCCCCGCCTGTAGTGCCTCACAAAAAACCACAAGCTTTAGCTGTCCCATCAGCTGAGAGATCGAATTCCTGACATCAATCCCGCACGCTAAAACCAATTTCCCAAGGTGCCTACAGCTGCTGGTTAACCGAAAGGGCATCATCACCAGGAGCGATAGAGGCGCACAAAAAACGCCAAAAATCACCAACAATGCCAATGGCCCGGGCACCGCCATCCTTCACAGTGACCACGTGGCCCCACAGGCGCTGCCACCTTTGTCCCTCATCACGCGACCATGTGGGCACCGCCATGATTAAGGATGACAGTTAGAGTCAGGATTAGAGTTAGGGTAGAGGGGTTAGGGTTAGGGTTAGG